>OVAN01012963.1:0-13264 GCA_900406275.1 Anastatica hierochuntica | reverse complement strand
TATATCCTTGGTTATTGGATTTATCAGGAGACACACAAAAAAACTATCGAACCCTAAATTAGAACGGAGACAAATCGTTTGTCTAATTTTTGAAATCTTATCTCAACGGCGCTAGCACTCCGATTCGATCCAGTTTGTGTGTGGATACCGGTAGAGGCATGACACTTGAAGTGCTTAAAAACTTGATTCGAATCCAGATTATCCTTCTGCTGCAAATTTTTCAGGTATATTCGATACTCCGTAGATTAGATTCGTAAATATATTTATAAATCGTTACAAATTCCAACATTCAGGAAGTTAGAGTTGTTTACTATAGATAATTTGAAATATGCACATAAAATTTACTGATCATGAGTTGTTAGTTTAATGGGTAATTTTTACAATGTCTTGTTTGATTCCTACGTAGGATATAATCTGGATTATACAAGATGCTCATGTGTTTGGCATTGCTCTCAAACACGAAAAGAAGCAGTCGAGCGTACCGAAATTAAAGGTTGTTTGCAAAGGAGCTAATGGTATTGCAAACATGAATACATGATGAACAGAGAAAAGGGATTGGTGTATACATCCCTAGATCTTCTCATCCCAGAAGAAGACATCATCATCATCATCATCAAAAGCAAGATAGGTTTAGTTCCTTCAACGCCAAGCAACAATACTCTCTTCATCAAAACAGACAGGATTCTCAATAAAATCATTAGAACTTAAGAAGTGCTCTCATCACTCAAAGCAAAAACAACAAGAGCAGCTTGAACAGTGGTGTTCATGCTGCTTCCTTTTATTTATTATAAGTTTCATAAGTGGACGTCATAATTTTTTCGTTTTATTTTTTAACCGGTCGTGCTTGAGTTGTAAAGAGTCAACATTTTGGACATATGGTCATGCCTTACTTACAAAGTAGAAGTATTAGAGAATTATGGTTTTAGTCTGTTATCGGTTGTTCCTTCCAGGCTGGTACGCGACGATGATGGAATTTCACTGAGGCTATTTGAGCTCTACACTATTCTCCCAAATCAAAAATATGAAATCGACATCTCCCTCTTTTGTGAAAAGAATAGACACATAACATGTTGGATGTTAAACCATTATGAACAAAAGCTAAATATAGAAGTAACTACATTTAATATATAAACCTAAAAGTAAATGTTAACGTTAACTAAATATGTTATATATGTTATATAGTTTAAAAAACAGCTGTTTGCAAAGACAATTAAGTGAGGTGAAAAGAGGAGCTAAATTATTAGATAGTCAGAATTATATTTCACTCTCTTTCTCTGCCTTCACACGAATCTTTGCTTTCCACACATCTTGTATGTACTTTGCATTCATCGGTCGGTCCATTAAGGCATAACCTCCATGGGAACCGCTAAAACCAATGCCTCCATGACGAGTTCTAGCCACAATGAGTTGTGAAATAACCAATTTCTTTATTAAAATATATATTTGACAAAACCAGAGAGGAAATAAAATAATTTTAGAAATGAACCAACATGAATGTCGAACTCCTATAAGGCATTAACGAGTACAAAGTTAGCTTTGTCAAAGTTGGTGAACTGTTCGAGCACCATCTCCAAGTAAGCAAGGTGTGCCCCAGTATGAATGATGAATGTGGACAATTCTCTTTCGATCTTTTTCCATCGTCGATCTTTTCTCCATTATTTAATAAGGAAGAATACCACTAAGAAGTATTATTTACATCTCTCTTCTGCTCTAAGTACATAACTAAAAAAGAGTACACATACTGAAATATTATTTTAGTTGCTTATTCTTAAAGAAATTAGAGAAAACTCACCATGCTCGTGTGGGACACGGACGAATCAACTAATTATTTTAATAGAGTAGATAATGTAGCTGTGTGCTAAATTTCGTTATACATAAATTTGGTAAAACTTTGCAATATTCATTTTAACCATGTTTAAAGAGAAGTTCTCGGCGGTCGGCATGCACTAAGTCTAGTCTCAACATAATGTGGATCATATTCACTATCTAGTTAAGGAAAATAATTCTCAAATGTGTCAAGCAGATATTAAGGCAATTTTTAAAATATCAATAAATAAGTTTTGTTCCAAAAAATGCATCACAAGTTTTTTCTTTGAGAAATTGCATTAGAGTAGTTTGATTTTTTTTAAGCTGACATTTAAGATCTATGAAGATTACAAGATTATTTTAGTACTTGCATGTGTGTCTGTATAAACGTCATATGTTGAAATATATATGTGGGAAAGTTAAAAACATAAGTAGCAAGTTGAATTCAAAATAGAAAGGGATATAACGTATTTAATTTCTTTCTAATATTGTGTTTATAACTTTAGTTGGTTGGGTGGTGGTAGGATGGTCATGGATATCGGAGTAGGATAGTTTGAGTATTGAGGTAAATCTTTAGAAGATGAGCTATGAGTACATCCAATTCACTCTAGTACGAGCTTCATATATTTATCGTATACTTTCTTTGAGCGGAACGACGATTCTAGATCAGACATGCTGCTTTATTATCTCTTTGTCATTTATTTATTGTCATTAAAATTACTTCGAGTTTCTAAGATTTGTAGTTGTTTCCTTTTCCGTTCACATTTCATTGTTATAGTAGATTTTATTTTTGTTTATGTTACTTGTAATCTTTATAATTTCTGTCGAAAACGAAAAAAATATAAAATTTAACATTTTTATAAAAGAAATGACAATTCTTTCGCGCGCTCTAGCTTTTGCTTTGCTTTTGCTTTTCTTTTTATTTACTATATGAAGTTTTACATTGCCACAAAAGGATTTTAGTGTATATATTTAAGAAAGGAGCATATAGATACACGTCATTATCACAACTCTTTGATTAGGATAGAGATAGATTGTTAGACACTTATCGCGATGATAGAGAATTCTTCGGAGTGGCCAGCCTTTACTTCGGACTTGGACTACTTCAGCTCTCTACGTGGAAATTTTTCAAATTTTAGTTTAATTCTTATCCCTAGATTATCTAATGTTCGTGCCAATGTTCTTGCTAAAGGAGCTCGAACACGAGGTTCTCTTTTTTTTCCACGTTAGCCATGTAAGACCGGTCTGGTTTAGCCATAACGCAATCCTCTTTCTACCAGTCTAATTAATGTTGGTGATTACGAAGACAAAAAATAAAGATACACGTCATTATATTAGCTCACACACACACACACACACACACATATATATATATATATATATAGTATATGTTAAATGGACCAACAGTTTGACACTTGTCGCGATGATAGAGAATCCTTCGGAGTGGTCGACCTTTACTTCAGACTTGGACTACTTCAGCTCTTTACGTGGAAATTTTTCAGATTTTAGTTTGATTCTTATCCCTAGATTATCCAATGTCCATGCCTATGCCCTTGCTAAAGGAGCTCGAGCATGAGGTTCTCTTTTTTCCACGTTAGCCATGTAAGACCGGTCTGGTTTAGTCCTAACCAATCCTCTTTTCGCCAATCTAACTAATGTTGGTGATTACAAAGACAAAAAAAAAAGAATTTTTGACAATTAGACCCAAAAAACAATACCATTCTCCCATTAGTATGAAACTAATGTGAAGTTGTCCCCTTAAGACAAATTTTAATGAAAATCCCATTAAGCACTTGAATTATAATTTCCATTCTAATTAATACTAATTAATAAATATTTGGTAAATCAAGTTAATTAAAATTGTGACATTAACTGGAATTTTAAAATAATTAAAATTTATTTTATTAATATTTTTAACAACAAAACCGTTTTATGGAATATTTCCATATCTAAAATGTAAATTTTTTTCCATATATTTATCTTTGATATAATCCCTAATTTAAGCAAAAACAGAAGTAAAAACACGATTTGAAACACGATTTTCTTCAAAACAACTCCACTAAAGCAAGAATATAACTCTCTTCCGTCGACCTAAAAGCTTTGTCTCCAGAGAAAAAAACCCTATTTTCGGTGATGTGGCTTCTCTGTGTGTTGAGTGACATGAAGATAGTGGATGAAGATCCAAAGCTAATCATAGAGAAGACTCTTGACATCAATGACGTCGACCCGAAATAGAACCGTCTTTCAATCCCTTTCTTGAGCCTAAACCATTTCGATTTTTTGACTTATAACGAGTGGCATGACTGTGGATCACAAAATCCACACTTGAATTTATTAATGTTTAGATGAGGAAGAAGAAATTCGTGGGTTGAATCCCGTATGAACTATTGATGGATAAATCGAATGTTTGAATTGATATTGACAAAAGTATTACATAAGAATCGAATAAGAAATTGATGATCTCGACTACTGAAATATATTTACATTTACAAGAGGATTTTGTGATTACAAAAGACAAATAATCAAATCTCTTAATTTAGACTTTTCTTTATTGTACTTAAGAATGAATAGAAGAAGAAGAAGAAAATGAATAATCATAGCAAATATTATCACGTGAGAAGAAGAAGAAGAAGAAATAAATAATCATAACAATAACTATCCTCGTGAGAAGAAGGAGATCCCCTTTTAAATCTTGGCTTCTTCCCCCTTATATACTCTTTAGGTCTCGCCACTTTTAGCTTAACAATTCCACAAAATTATGGCCACATTATCTCAACTTCTTCCGCTTTTCTCGTAGACTCGGTCAACAGCCAACGTCCAACTCATCATGGGCCTTACGAGGCTTTTAAAAGGCTAATAGTTTGCTAGACGAAATGGGCCTTGCAAAAGGGGGAGATTCGGGCCCAACAGTTGCCCCCAGCATCTCTGGACTGAAGGCTACGGAGGGACGAGATGCGGATCATGTTTAGATACCTTTGAATCCTCACATGAGATCCTGTTTATTTTGAATCAAGGACCATGATTGAATATTGACGTGATCTGCAAGCAGGTTTTTAAAGAGGCCGAAGATCGAGAGGTTATGATCCAGGATGCCTTTCTCTCCCTTATTTTTGTCTTTGAGTTAAGACTTCGCCTAATAAAGTTTTATCTTTATGATGATTTGGTTTTTATCTTGTCTTCTAGGAGGAGCTTTGAAACCCTTATTTCATTTCGGTTTCAGAGTTTGCCGTTGAGCTTAAAGTGTCGGGATGTTGACTTAGGTATAGGTACCTGAAGTTGGCGTTTCACCTAACTTCTGTGTTTGCCTGAGGCTTCCAAAGAATTACTCGACTAAGTAGTTACTCAGCGAGTTGCTTCAAGAGATCGTTTGGGAGGTTTAGGCTCCTGTAGGATTCTAGCTCCTTTGTACTTTTGCTTCGGTTGGTTCAGGTTTACTTGAATACCCTTAGTTGAGCCTCAATATTACAAAGATCTCCATGGGAGGCTAAGACTTGCATGTTAGGTCATTTTTTGAACCTTTAGGTAGATGTTAGGTTTCTGGAAACCTTTGAGTGCTAGGTTTCTGTAAACCTTTGAGCGTTAGATTTCGGAAAACCTTTGAGCGTCAAGCTTTTGGGAACCTGAAATGAGTAATTGGGTTTCGAAACCATTAATTTTCAAGGTTTCTAGGAACCTTTGAAAAATCAGGTTTCTAGGAGCCTGAAATTGATGTTAGGATTTTAAGACATATGAGAGATTTTAAGACATACGAGAAATTAGGTTTCTAGGATCCTGAGATTATCAGGTTTCTGGGAACCTTTGAGTATCAGGTTTCTGGAACCTTTAGGTAACAAGTTTTGGGAACCTACGAATGTCAGGTTTCGGAAACCTTCGGATAACATGTCTCTGGGAACCTTCGGATAACAGATCTCGGGGACCTTTTAATAACAGGTCTCGGGGACCTTCAGATAACATGTCTAGGGGACCTTAGATAATAGGTCTTGGAGACCTTTAGACGACAAGTCTCGGGGACCTTTAGACGACATATCTCGGGGACCTTTAGATGACGGGTCTAGGGAACCTTCAGATAACAGGTCTTGGAGACCTTTAGATGACATGTCTCGTGAACTTTTAGATAACAGTTCTTGAGGACCTGAAAATTGAAGTGGAGGATTTTAAGACCTTTGGAGGATCAGGTTCCTGGAAACCTTAAAATTGAGGTAAAGGATTTTCAGACCTTTGAGGTTCAGGTTTCTGGGAACCTGAAATTGATAGTAGGATTTTAAGACCTTTAAGAGTCAGGTTTATGGGAACCTGAAATTGAGGTAAAGGATTTTAAGACCTTTAAGATTCAAGTTTCTAGGAATCTGAAATTGTGGTAAACGATTTTAAGACCTTTTAGGTTTCTAAGAACCTGACTTTAATGATATGATTTTAAGACCTTTTAGGTTTCTAGGAACCTGATTTTGATGATAGAATTTCAAGACGTATTAGGTTTCTAGGAACCTGATTTTGATGATAGGATTTTAAGACCTTTTAGGTTTCTAGGAACCTGATTTTGATGATAGGATTTTAAGACCTTTTAGGTTTCTAGGAACCTGATTTTGATGATAGGGATGTAAGACCTTTTAGGTTTCTAGGAACCTGATTTTCATGATAGGATTTTAAGACCTTTTAGGTTTCTAGGGACCTGATTTTGATGATAGGATTTTAAGACCTTTTAGGTTTCTAGGAACCTAATTTTGATGATAGGATTTTAAGACCTTTTAGGTTTCTAGGAACCTGATTTTGATGATAGGGTTTTAAGACCCTTTCGGTTTCTAGGAACCTGATTTTGATGATAGGATTTTAAGACCTTATGTATCAGATTTTAGGTCAGACCTTCAAATGTCTCGTTCCGAAGAACCTGGATTAGACGTTAGGTCTCTCTGAACCTTTAAATGTCAGGTTTATGGGAACCTGAGTTAGACGTTAGGTCTCTCTGGACCTTTTGAGGTTCAGGTTTCTGGGAACCTAAATTAGACATTAGGTCTCTCTGGACCTGTAAATGTCAGGTTTCTGGGAACCTGAGTTAGACGTTAGGTCTCTCTGGACCTTTTGATGTCAGATTTCCGGGAACCTGAATTAGACGTTAGGTCTCTCTGGACTTGTAAATGTCAGGTTTCTAGGAACATGAGTTAGACATTAGGTCTCTCTGGACCTTTTGTTGTCAGATTTCTGGGAACCTGAATTAGACGTTAGGTCTCTCTGGACCTTTTGAGGTTCAGGTTTTTGGGAACCTAAATTAGACATTAGGTCTCTCTGGACCTGTAAATGTCAGGTTTCTGGGAACCTGAGTTAGACGTTAGGTCTCTCTGGACCTTTTGATGTCAGATTTCCGGGAACCTGAATTAGACGTTAGGTCTCTCTGGACTTGTAAATGTCAGGTTTCTAGGAACATGAGTTAGACATTAGGTCTCTCTGGACCTTTTGTTGTCAGATTTCTGGGAACCTGAATTAGACGTTAGGTCTCTCTGGACCTGTAAATGTCAGGTTTCTGGGAACCTGAGTTAGAAGTTAGGTCTCTCTAGACCTGTAAGTGTCAGGTTTCTAGGAACCTGAATTACATGCTAGGTTTATACGACCTTTAACTAAGCGCCAAGTTTTTGAGAACCTGGAATAGGTGATAAGATTTTAAATCCTATGATTAAGCATCAATTTTTTGGGGACTTGTGATTAAGTGTCAGGTCTCTGGGAACCTGAGATTGATGTTTTAACATCATGGAATCTTCTAAGCAAGTGATGCTTCTTGTTTCTGATTTCCAGGTGGTGAAGGTCCTTGACCTTTGGTTATTTATTTAGACTTGTGCATCTCTTGAATGACATACAGAGTGACTAATAAGATGGGGGCTGAACTCATTATGTCGAGCTGCCTACGTATCCTGTCAAGGAATCAAGCCTAACATAGTTCGATTGTCTTGATAGTTCCAAGTGATAATACTTCTTGAGGTTCATGGCATTCCATGATCGTCTTTCTGGTACCCTCGTTCGTACCTTTACGAGCTTAAAGACTCTGAGTCGTACGATGATCCGATAAGGACCCTCCCATTTGGTACCTAATTTTACGGCGCCTCGTTCTTTGGTGTTATCAAAAACTTTTCGCAGGACAAGGTCTTCTACTACGAGTCTATGAGGTTTCACCTTGGAGTTGTAGTGTCGAGTCATTGCCCGTTGGTAGTTTTGTATGCGAATCGATGTCTGATTTCAGCGTTCCTCAATGAGGTCAAGGTTATCAGGCAACAGTTGGTTTTTGATTTCAGGGTTTGAGGTATAAAGGCTTAGTCGGAGGCTTCGGACTGAGGTTTCGGCTGGGACTACAACCTCCTTCCCACAAGCTAGAGAGAAAGGGGTTTCCTCGGGAGCTCTTCTTAGGGTAACACGTCATGCCCATAGGGCCTTGGGTAGCTTATCCGACCAAGACTTCTTGTTGGTACCTAAACGTCTTATGAGGTTTGCTAATATTGATTCATTAGCAGCCTCTGACTATCCTTTCCTTAAGGATATTGAGATGTGGACGTAGTGAGGCGTATGTTCTATTTTTCACAGAAAACTGTGAAATCATCTGATTTAAATTGCGATCCGTTATCAGTTACGATGTCGTAAGGGACACCATGACAACATATGATATATCTATATATGAATCGTTCGACCTCGAATTCAGTTACCTGCTGGAGAGTCTCAGCTTTTATCCACTTAGAGAAATAATCCGTTAAGACTAACAGAAAGCGTAGCTTCTGTATGGTGCGGATATCGAGGATAGATTTTCCATCGGCTGATGGATAATCAGGGCATGTCTTTGGCACTTATTGCATTGGGAAGAATAAACCTCGCAATCAGCGATTATAGTGGGCCAAAAGTAGCCTTGCCTTTTAATTCGGATGGCCAAGGCTCGGCCACCAGCGTGGTTTCCACAGGAACCTTCGTACACTTCTTTCATGAGCCTGATGGCATCGAGGCCATGAACTTACTTTAGGTAGGGTCCAGACACACTTAATTTATAGAGGTTGGAGTCGATTATGCAATATCTTACACTTAATGCTTTGAGTTTTCGAGCCTCACACTTGTGGGGGGGGGGGGGCTACACCCTCCGAAATGTATTGCATAATTGGAATTCTCCAATCGTCTCTTCCTATGATTTACCATGGAGAAACAGCGGTGGTTCCTGCTCGTGTACAGGTTCCTAAACATTCTCATGATGAGTGGTCGTGCCCCCAGAGGTATATCGGTAATGTGGTTCGGAGGGACCTACATTGCCGGGAATACCTTCCAGGTTTAAAGGCATTTTAGGAGTTTGGATCGTGCCCCCGGAGGTATTTCGAAGAGTAGGCTCCTGGGTGTCTATATCCTGAGGAATACCTTCAGCATTGGTATCAGATTCCGGAGTCTAGGTCGTCCCCCGGAGGTACTTCGAAGAGCAGAGGAGACCCTGGTATTGGAATTATCTGCTGCATACAAGGTTGAGTCCGGAGTCTGGATCGTGGCCCCGGAGGTATGCTTTTTTGTAATTATGAATATTAGTCTTTGGGAACCAAAAAGTTGTAAGAACTTGGGTTGGTTGGTTATCTGGGATGGTTGCGGTTGCTAACATCTCATGACAGCTACCTTCCTACTGCTTTTTCGGTTCACTATCGATTTCAGCTTTAGTAGCTATATCGATACTGGGGTTTTCGATACCTTCAACTCATATGATTCGTTTGACGAGGGGATCGGAGGTTGAGGCTAAGGCTGCCAAGGCGTCTGCTGAGAAATTTTTCCTCGTGGAATCCTTGTTAGTTCAAATTTACTGAACTGCTTAGTGGGGTTTTTGACGACCTCAAGGTATGCCCCCATTCTTTCGTCCCTCGTTTCATATTTCCCGTGGAACTGGCTAGCTACTAGCTGTGAATCACTGTAAGCGTTTAGCTCTCAGAACCCGAGGCTTAGAGCTAGTTTCAATCCAGCGATGAGTGCTTCATATTCGGCTTCATTGTTCGAAGCATTGAAGCTGACCCTATAAGAATGCTCAATGGTATCGCTAGCTGAGGAAGTCAACCTTAGGCCAATCCCTAAGCCTTGTCTTGATAACGCTCTGTCGATGTGAAGGCTCCATTTAGGAGCTACCGAGTCTACGTTTAAATGCTAGGATGCTAGCTCAATAACAAAGTCTGCTAGGACTGGAGCTTTTGTTGTTGTTCGAGGTCTATACTCTATATCGTATTTGCTGAGCTCTATGGCCCATTTAGCTAATCGTCCAAATTGGCTAGGACTATGTAAAATCGTACGCAACGGCTGTGAATTCATTACGACGATTTAGTGCGATTGGAAATAGGGTCGCAGTTTTCTGGCAGCTGTTACAACTGCCAAGGCTAATTTTTCCATAGCAGGATACCTAGTTTTTGCGTCTATTAGACTTTTGCTAGTGTAATAGACAGGTCTCTGCTCGTTTTACTCTTCTCGTACCAGCACGCCGCTGACTGCGGCTGAAGATACGGCGACATATAAGTTTAGTGGTTCCCCCACTACTGGTTTGGAAAATATCGGGGGTTCGGAGAGGTATGCCTTCAGTTGCTTGAAGGCTTCCTCACACTTATCATCCCATAAGAACTTCTTATTATTTTTCAGAAGTTTATAAAATGGGAGGCACTTATCAGTGGATTTGGATATGAATCGATTTAAGGTGGCGATTTGTCCAGCCGATCTTTGTACCTCTCGAGTAGTTCTAGGTGACGACATCTCGAGAAAGATAGCTATCTGTTTTGGGTTAACCTCAATACCTCGTTCGGTTACCAGGTATCCGAGGAATTCACCTGATGGTACCCCGAAAGTACACTTAGCGAGGTTTAGCTTTATATCATACTTGTTTAAGATATCGAAGCATTCCTCGAGGTAGGAGACATGGTCCTCTTGATAACTGGAGCCATTGCGCTAGATACCTGACGGGTGAAAGAGAGTCCGTTCAGGTATCATGAGTCTTGCACAGGCCAGGTCAATATCATGAGATTGACAGGAGATATTTGAATCACGGGGATGGAGACTAATGTCCTCCATTGATAGAATCGAGGCTCCCTCACTAGGTCTTGAAGCAAGTGAAGGAGGGAGTACTAGGTAGCTGCCAGGTATGGTACCAAAGTTCTAATCAGGTATCATATCAGGTATCTGTCAGATATCGTACCAGAATCTGGTTAGGTATCATATTAGATACCTGCCACGTTCGAACCAGATTCTGGTTAGGTATCGTGTCAGATACCGGTCAAGTATCATACCAGAATCTGGTAAGGTATCGTATCAGATACCTACCAGGTATCATGTCAGATACCGGTTAAGTATCGTACCAGAATCTGGCAAGGTATCGTATCAAATACCTGTCAGGTATCATGTCAGATATCGGTTAAGTATCGTACCATAATCTGGTCAGGTATCGTACTTGGTACCTGTTAGGTATCGCACAAGGTACCTGTTAGGTATCGTATCAGATACCTATCACGTATCGGACCAAGTACATTTTAGGTATCGTATCAGATACCTATCAGGTATCGGACGAAGTTCTGGTCAGGTTTTGTACCTGATACATGACTGGTATCGCAACAGGTACCTGTCCGGTCTTGTACTAGGTACATGTTAAGTATCGTATCAGATACCTATCAGGTATCAGACCAGGTACTCGTTAGGTATCGTATCAGATAACTATCAGGTATCGGACCAAGTTCTTGTCAGGTATCGTGTCAGATACCTCTCAGGCATCGTACCAGAATCTGGTCAGGTATCGTATCAGATACCTGTCACGTATCGTACCAGGTTTTGGTCACGTATCATGCCTGGTGCCTGTCAGGTATCGTACCAGGTACCTGTTAGGTATCCTATCATATATGTATCACGTATCGGACCAGGTACCGTTTAGGTTTCGTATCATATACCTATCAGGTATCGGACCAAGTTCTGGTCAGGTATCATGTCAGGAATCATACCAGAATCTGGTCAGGTATCGTATCAGATACCTGTCATGTATCGTACCAGGTTCTGGTCAGGTATTGTGCCCGGTGCCTGTCAGGTATCATACTAGGTACCTGTTAGGTATCATATCAGATATCTATCAGGTATCGGTTAGGTTTCGTATCAGATACCTATCAGGTATCGGACCAAGTTCTGGTCAGGTATCATGTCAGATACCTGTCTGGCATCGTACCAGAATCTTGTCAGGTATCGTATCAGATACCTGTCACGTATCGTACCAGGTTCTGGTCAGGTATCGTGCCTGGTGCCTGTCAGGTATCGTACCAGGTACCTGTTAAGTATCGTATCAGATATCTATCAGGTATCGGATCAGATACCTGTTAGGTTTCGTATCAGATACCTATCAGATATCAGACCAAGTTCTGGTCAGGTATCGTGCCTGGTAACTGTCAGGTATCGTACCAGGTTCTGGACATGTATCGTATCAGATACCAGTCAGGTATCGTACCAAAATCTGGCCAGTATCTTATCAGATACCTGTCAGGTATCGTACCAGAATCTGGTCAGGTATCATATCAGATACCTGTCAGGTATCGTACCAGAATCTGGTCAGATATCATATCAGATACCTGTCAAGTATCGTACCAGAATCTGGTCAGGTAATGTATCAGATACCTGTACCAAGTTCTGGTCGGGTATCGTATTAGATACCTACCAGGTATCGTACAAGAATCTGGTCAGGTATCATATCAGATACCTATAAGGTATCGTACCAGAATCTGGTCAGGTATCATGTCAGATACCTGTCATGTATCGTACCAAATTCTGGCCAGGTATCGTGCATGGTACCTGTTAGGTATCGTACCAGGTACCTGTTAGATACCTATCAGGTATCGGACCAGGTACCAATTAGGTATCGTATTAGACACCTATCAGGTATCAGACAAGAATCTGGTAATGTATCGTGCCTGGTACCTGTTAGGTATCGTACCAGGTACCTGTTAGGTATCGTACCAGGTGCCTGTTAGATATTGTATCAGATAATTACCAGGATTTTGCACGGGATAATTTCTTATAAAACTTTCAGAAAACTTTTCTGAGTTTCGGTGCAATATGGCTCAGGGATCAGGAAACCTGAGCCACCAACATTCGGTGAGCCAAAGCTCGAGGTAATCAATTAGAATTTCGGTGGATTGAAATCTCGGTTGCTTGGATCCATCTTCAAGCCGCAGAGTCAGGGATTCAATTGTTTCGTCCCCACAGACGGCGCCAAAATATGGATCACGAAATCCACACTTGAATTTATTAATGTTTAGATGAGGAAGAATAAATTCGTGGGTTGAATTCCGTATGAGCTATTGATGGATAAATCGAATGTTTGGATTGATATTGACAAAAGCATTACATAAGAATCGAATAAGAAATTGATGATCTCGATCATTGAAATATATTGACAATGACAAGAGGATTTTGTGATTACAAAAGACAAATAATCAAATCTCTTAATTTA
>OVAN01012962.1:0-13264 GCA_900406275.1 Anastatica hierochuntica | reverse complement strand
ACACCATAGCCTCAGTGGGACTATAGAATATGGTGTACGAACGAAAAAACAATACTGTAAAGGAAACAGATGTAATAGCATTATAACCTCTTCCTCTGTTGCCACTCGCGTGCTTGCCTCGATAACAGGTTGTCCACCACCGCCGGGTGCCTGAACAAAATTAGGAGAAACAATCACATTGGTGTACACAATTGGGATGTGTACCTCTTACATTATATGAATATATACATATTCGCCTGTCTTTATACCTCTTTGGCTGTATCCCCAACGCTTTTTGAGTCTCCTCCTTTTAGTTCACCATCTTCTTTCACCTACCAAAACAAAATAGAATTTTATATTTTCGTACAGAAGCTGTAAAAACCCTGGAATGCTTGTACACCTTTGACGTGTACGCATTATCTCCAAACATTCTATAACCGTACACCTCATTTACAAATCAACCTATAGAAGACTATACCTCTCCGCGTGTGTCCCCTTCGGGTTGTGAACCAGTTCCATCCTCTTCATCATCGACAACTTCTTCCGGCTATCAGAGATTAATTTGTCATTATATTTCCGAGTGTACACAGGAAAAAATAGGTGTACACCTCTTTTTAAAACCACATTAAACCCCTTTTGTCCACCCCCTAAAAACTTAAAATTACCTTGGTATACTCACCCTCTTTCTCTGCGTTGACATCAATATCAGGGAGATGAATGTTCTTTTCTTCAGCTACATTGTCTCTCGGCTAACAAAAAAAGATAAATTTGTTTTATATTTACGCACAACATTCGTACACCAACCGTACACCAACAGGGACATGAATTGTTACCTCTTCGTGTTCAGCCATGATTCCCAAACTCCATCTTCCTTGCCCATGTCCTTGCGAGAAATTATCTTCGGCAGTTTCTTCTCCCAACAACTCATCATTGTCCTCTTCATATTCAATGATTTTCTTTTTTTTCTTATCTTTGGTGCCACCGCAACCTTCAACACCCTTCCCATTCCTTGTCTCCGGATCATCCTCCCTTTCCTTGCGCTTCTGGCCTTTGCGGTCTGGAGGTTGTTTATCCTCCTTTGTTTTGGCAATTACATCAGCCACGATCTCAGCCTCCATGGTGGACAGGAGTCCAGGCGTCCATTCAGTCTTCCACTCCTTCAATTTATCAATTTCAGAATCGCGTACACCAGGCTTAGAATAATTCCTAGAAGCAGTTCTAGCAGAAGGCCTAGGTGGACCTTGGGTGGATGATGTAGATGGAGCAACTTTCTGCTGACGCGGTCTAAGTGTACGGGAAGTAGCAGTCACAGAAACATGCTTCTCAGGCGAGGCCACACGACGCGGTCTTCTTGCTCCATCTGAGGGCTTTTATTGGGATGGTGGATTGGCCTCAGTCGGGTGTTCCACACCTATTTCTTCTCCTCTGGCAGAAAAATCTGCAGGTACAAATTTGTGGCCCTGCCGCATCAGGCCCAACAAATTTGACACTTCCTCGTCAGCAACCTCGTCCACCCAGTGCTCACCCTCCATAGACACATCAAATTGCACAACCAACTTAATAAAATTAGAAAATCAGAGGGTGGATTAGTTATCTGATCAAATTGACAGTCTTAAATTGCAGGGTGTACAACATTGATGTGAAAGAAGCCAGAAATCAGTATGCATCAGAAGTTACCTGGGGATCCTCCTCAACTTTTAAAATTTCTGACAGAAGCAAGTTTGCAGTTGCAGATTTGGTTGCTCCGATTTCTTCTTGAAGGGCCACATCTAGAAAAGTGGTTGCTTTGTCTCCTTCTGGAAACATTTGAAGCAGAGAAGGGATGCATTCCAAAGCCATTAACTGGAGTGCTAGAGGGAAATCATAAAAGACCATCGTTTGCTGTTTCAGCCTCTCGCGTAACTCAGCCAATGGAGCTTGAACACTTTCAGATAGCGGTTGAGGAACAAATCGAGAAAGCGTTCTCTCAAAACTCTCTCTTCCCCAAGGATAGTCCATGAAGAACGATTGGTTAGCAAGCATCTCAACATACTCAGCAGTTACTTTCAAGTGTTTTTCGTTGCAAATCAACACACCGTCTACAATCGCGATAAGCACAAGAGGTAGGCGCTTCCACTCTGTCAACTCTAGATCGTGGAGCATCGCTAGAACTTGATCCACTGTCACTTCTTTTCTTGAACCAAACAGACGAGGCCGCATCCTTTGTGACTCAGAATCGGTTTGTCTCATAGGTTTGACACCACATTGCAAACCAGTTATCTTACCGAACTCACGCAATGAGAACCGCAGGGGATGAGCACCGATTAGAGTCCACATCTCGTACTTCTTCTTCGACACGAGTTGCAGGCAGAGGAGGGCGTGAATAAGTTTGGCGGAGTATTTGCATCGCGAAACCGACAAACGGAACAACCCTCCAAACTGAGAAGACAAAATCTCCTGGAGTTCTACGTGGCCTTTCAAAGCCGCTGCAACCGACCCAATTACAGAAGGCTTCGAGTATATGTTCAATCTAGGCTATTACGGATATCATCCGACACGAATGAGCCTCGCCGGAAGCCTTCCGCAATTTGCAGATGTGGAGACCCCCAAATCTGCAGCAAATTTCAATTAAAATTGAAGACCCATACCAAAACCATTACGACATCGAACACATTTGCGAAAAAAGGTTACCTTCTCGTCGTCCGCCGCTCCCTTCAGCCGCGACTTCTCCTCCTTGACGGTTTCCGATTTGCTCCATAACGGTATTTCTCGATCTGAACTCCTAATCTGAAGTCCAATCTCAGAGATTTGTAGTCAAAAAAGTTTCCCTCTACTTTGAAAACGAAAATTCTCTGCTTTGTCGATTTTTCTGCATAATTGTAAGAAAGAGAAACACATACATACAGTCACCGCATATGTAACCATTTGTACGCACCCTTTAGTATTTCGTTCCGTATAATTTATTTATTTTGTCTCTCTTCTCATTAACGAAAATATAATGGCATTTCTGTTAATATAATTTTCAAGAAGGGTGGAAGGGAGATAATTTAGTTTCTCTTACCTACTTTTCCAACAAAAACTTGATGGTACCCACTTTTACAATTACAAACTTAAAAGTTACCTACATACCAACTTTCTCTTAATACGAGCGGCACAAGTGGTACAGTGGTTACCACCTCTGTTGGCCAAGCTCACTTATCCGAGTTCGAACCCGAGGTGATGCCCTTTTTCGGGAACTACTAAGCTACTAGACTGATGACAAAAAAAGTTATCCATTAATACAATAGAATAAATGAACTATGGTGACTAAAGTAATCCGCTAAAACAATAGAATAAATTTTTTTTTTCAAAAAAGGTTATTCTATTACTCAAGCTTGATGTGGTGTGACAAGCCACACCAGAATAGAACAACCAACAAAAGAGAAAACAATCGGGTGTTGTCTAGCTAATCTAGCTAAATGATCTGCCTTCGAAAGGAGACCCCATGGAACATATGAAACTTTTAAACTGCGGAAAGCTAACTTCGCCCGCTCAACTTCCTGAAGCTCTGTCGCAAAATCTGGTCAATCTGTCGAATTAGATAGCATGCGAATGATGTCTTGATTATCTGTTCCAAACTCCTGGACATCGGAATGGGGTGGTAAACTTTGCATTGTCCATAGAAGCGCCTCCAACTCATAATGGAGGGATGATATTCGTCGGACCTGATTACGAGCGCCCATCTAAGTGCAGACTTCGTCAGCCCCAAAGTGTCCAACCCATCCCACTATGATTATCCGCTCCCCTCCAAGACCCATCCAAAAAGCAAATATCCTGCAAGCGTACGGCTTGCATCTGCGTACGTTGAGTGGCCAAAGTAAGTTGGGAATCATCTGCACAAGCTGTCATCCAAGCCCGCCACTCTGATGTAGCAAGACTAATGATATCGGTCACCTCCCTCATGGTCCCGCGGAAAAGCTGTTCATTTCATGCCTTCCAGATAAACTAGAGGAGCCACGGATATGACCCATGGCCCTCCACACTCGCCGCCTCTTCGCTCCAGAACAGATAAGCCAAGGAGCTGAACAGACTGGGAACCGAAAAAACCCCTGGTACCCGCAGGTTTGGAACCAAATCCCACACTTGAAAAGCTTTAGGGCACTCGAAGAAAGCATGAAGAACATACTCCTCCGGTTCCTCACATCTTGGACAAAGGTCCGCACAGTCAATCCCCCTATTTTGTAAATTATGCGTAACAGCTACGTAGCCATACACCATCTGCCATATAAGATGACAAATCTTCTGCGGCGCATCAATCTTCCAGGCATGACTCTTCAATTCATTCAGACTTGGCTCATGATAAGCGACACCCTCCGCCCGTCCTGCCAATTCCCGGGACAGCCTATACCCTGATCTAACTATGTACTGCCCCGACTTAGTAAATTGGCAACAAAAATCATCCACATGAAACGACTACGCAATCGGTAGGCTTCGAATAAGAGGGATGTCCTTTGGCATTATGTACTGATCCAACTTCTGCAAGTCCCATTTCTTAGATGTACTATCGATAAAATCACTTACCACCATCAAAGGATGGACAGCGGGGACCCTTTCTCTCGCCGGCCTCGTAAGCTTTATGGGAAGCCATGGGTACTCCTAAACTCTTGTAGTAAGGCCAGAGAAAATCTTTTTCCGTATGCCATGGAGTAGCATATCCTTAGAAGCTAGGATACTCCTCCACCCATATGATGGCCTATCGGAAACCGAAGCTCTCATAGGTGTAGAAAACTTATAGTATCTTCCTTTTAGAAATTGTGCCAATGCGGATAACGGTTAAGCCGCCAAAGCTGTTTGGCCAGGATGGCCAGATTAAACTCATGAAGGGTACGAAAACCTAGCCCTCCTTCCGCCTTAGAAGCGCACAACTTATCCCATGTCGCCCAGTGTATTCCTATGCGAGGGGGATCTTAACTCCACCAATATCTAGCAATCGTACTAGTAATCTTATCGCAAACCTCCCAAGGAAGGAGAAAACTAGACATAACATATGACGGCAATGCTAGAGCAACGACTTTTATCAAAATCTTTTTCCCCCCCCTTGGAAAACCACTTAGAAGACCACATGTTTACCCAATTCTGCAAGCGGTCCCTAATGAAGGCAAAAACCTTACATTTTGAGCCACTCAGATCTTCTGGAATACCTAAGTAGGATCCGAGGCCACCGTCGGTTTGAATACCTTCACACTACTGGTTGGATGACGGTCCACTCGCTGCTCATGATGATGGTCACGAGAAGATGAACTTTCAGCAAAGGTCTGACCAATCTTAACATATTTCCAATTGGCACCAGCAGAGCTACTTCCAGCAGAGACACGAGCAAACTGAGCCCATTCCCAGCCAGCTTGTCTTGATCATAACCACGATGGCGATATGATCCACGTTGTGGCGAGCGATTATCAACATTACTAGTAGATCGATGAACATCATGAGACGTCACCGCTGAAAAGCGACCAGAGGATGGCATGGGACCATAACCATGTCCTGATCCCTGCTCTTGATTAAAAGACTTGCTGCTATAGTCAGACTGCCGCTCCCCATTCTCCTCTAGCATGCGTTTCAAGTCTCTGTTCACAAGAACAGAATGTAAAACCTCTTCTTGGCGTGAGTAATCCCTACGAGGATTAAGGAGCTCACGACCACCAGTGTGATCCTCAGGGTTTGTACTCAGCTTGAGCCGCGAAAACACATCCACCCTTCCCATGACGTTATCTCTCTTAGGACAAAGAGGCTTATCATGCGACATAAGGCCGTATTGTGAGCAGTGTTTAAATAACCTCTCATAGTGAATCTTGACCGTGACTTTATCACCTTTAGTATCCATGAACTTTTTGGAGAATTTCAGAGGTTTTCGCGAGTCCACAATGACTTGAATACGTTCATCCAATTAAACTACTTGATGAACCGTACCAATGCTCTTTCCAATGCTTCTCATCGTCTCTTGGGACCAAAATTGAATGGGAATTCCAATGAGCTCCAACCAAAAAGTCATCTCCCAAGGATAGTCATCATGCATCACCGGTGCCCACCTAACAAGCACAAACATCCAATAGTTGTAATGGAATGGTCTCTTGTCAAGAACCATCTTCAACTCCTACTCTGTGTCAAAATTGAAGATAAAACAGTTGTTTCCCAAGTTACTAGTTGTGATCTTGCCTTCCAAACCCCATTGTTGTGGCTTGTAGACCAAGAGCTTGTCAACATCCTGCTTTCTTGGATTGATCACACGACAAATCAATGTCAAGTCGTACTCCTGAATTAACTTGGAATTGTCCTGTGGAGGAATCAGAATAGGAGCATCATCAGCCTCCCTGATCACACTCCTCGATCCTCTGATCAAAGCCATTGTCAGTCGCAAGCACCAAGCCACAGACTCAAAACAACAAACAAAACAGAGCCAAAACAGAGTAACCAGAGGCAGACAATCCCCAGAGATCACAACCACATAATCAGATTGCAGGCTTCGGAAACCAGACCAACCACGGCGTCACAGAGACGCCGTGAGCCTTCGCCGCCGCAAGCAGAAACTGAAAACAGAGTCATTCCCTGTGGAGACTATCACCAAAGAGAGATAATAGCAAGGACAGAAACCAATACTTCTCGAGGGAGAAGCCTTCCACACCCGAGCAAAAGGCTCACAGGTCGCCTGAGAGAGCTCCGAGTGCTACGCCGTTGAAAGTCGCCGCCGCAAAAACTAGGACTCCTATTGTCGCCGCCAATCGCCTTTCGCCATTAGGTCATCTGTTATGTGTTTAGGGCAGTGGAATTATATAAGTTTCAATAGAATAAATTAATTATGGTGACTAGAGTCGTCCATTAAAACAACAAAATAAACTAACTATGGAAAAAATCCCTTTAAAAAAGCCTAGCCACCTCTGGAGAAATTTTAATCTCTAGACTTCTCATATGTGATTACTAGTAGGCATTACTACTCAGGTAGCTCTGCCGATGCAAGGAGCACTCTCAGATCAAATTGTCAACCCCTCATGGCTCTCTTTTGCAAATTCTAGTATTGATTCTCTTAAATGACATTATCTCTTCGTTCTGATCTCATCGAGCCCAACTTCCATCGATATCCCGGATGATATTGTCGAAGATTCAAATCATATGTGGAAAAATTTATCATTGGTTGATTCTTAGACACAACTCCTCATGTGGCTAAGGTTCATATGATTGTTAATAAAATATGGGCTTTGAAGGAGAATTAGCGCGTATTGATGTTCACGTGGTGGACACAACAACGATGAATTTTTGAGTGACAGATCTTGCTTCTCGTAGTCGTGTACTTCGGCGTGGAATGTGGAGTATTACTGATTTTCCAATGGTGGTTCCAATGGAATCCTACCTTGGTTACCACGCAACCAACTTTAACATTTATCCCTCTTTAGGTGGATTTCAAGAAGGTGACATCACATTTGTATTATGAGAAAGCTCTAGAGTGTGTGGCTAGTGTCGTGAGTCATCCCACGAGATTGCATCCTGATATTATTGCGTGTATGAATCTGGAGTGGGTAAGAGTTTTTGTTGAGGCTGATCTCACCAAGGAGCTCCCAAGCATTCAACTTACCTCGAATAAAGGTTTCTCGCTAGACATCGATGTGGTGTATCCATGGTTCCCTCCCAATTTTTTGGTTTATCAGAACTAGGAGCACAATGATAAGAAATGTAGTTCTTGACCAGCTAAATGTATTCTGCAAGCGGGCCAAGATGAGGATACAACTCCATTACAAGTGACTCTACTCGTGATGGAGCAGCCAATTCAGGTGCAAAAAAACACTAGGGAGTAGGAAATTGTTCCTTCTCAAGGTGTTGATGAGGTTGCAGATAAACAACATACTTCGCCAGTGATTGTAGACGAAGTTGCTGAGGTTGATGAAGAGTGTGCCTCTATTTTGGATTTCGATCAGATGTTGTCAACTTAGGCGATAAATACAGAGTACGCGCATCAGTTTGATTTGATTAGGACTTCGCTTCAGAAGTTTAGTCGCATGTTTGATAACTCAAAAGTGTGTGAGGAGCGTATTGTTATCTCACCATCTCAGTTTTCAGCTCTGGTGGATAATTGTGATGAGGATGTGTCTGGTGATACAATTCAGTTTCATTTGGCTACGTGTTAGAGATAAGTTAAGGAATAGAAAGCTCCGCAAGTGTTTTCTTCGTTTCCTTGCTGGTCTTTCATGTCTAATTAAGAGCATCATTGCTTGAGGAGGATTTAGGTGATCTAGAACGACTTTGTAACTACTTCCATGTTTAAATCTTAGAATATGGTAATATGTTATGTTTCTATTCCCTATGAGGATCTTGACTTCTTATGCTCATTTGTCTATGCGTTTAATACTGATGTTGAGCGTCGAGAACTTTGGGCAGATATTAGTGACCATCATAATTTTCCGCACTTTGCGAGTAAGTTGTGGATACTTATGGGGGATTATAATTAGATTTTTTCATTGGATGAGCATTTGAGGGGGCTCAGATGACTAACAGATGTCATGAGTTTAGCATGTGGTAGTCTCTTGTTCCCTTGCTGATGTTGGCCTTCCATGGTCCAAAATATACTTAGTCCAACCACCAGGATGATCGACCCATTAGCAAGAAGTTGGATCGTGATCTCATAAGTTTATCATGGCTATCAAAGTTTCTGCATTCTTACACATTGTTTGATGATGGGGAATGTTTTGATCACTCAACGTGATAACTTTTGCTGTTGTTGGGGTTAAATGGCCGTTTAAGTTCTCTATGGCATCTTATGAGGGATTCTTACCCACGATTACAAATCAGTGGGCTATAACAGAGGCTTTGTTGTGTCATGAACAACATTATATTGACTGTCAAAGAAGCTAAATCATTTGAAGCATAGGCTGAGAGCCTTAAACATGAGCCAGCTTGGAGTTCTGTCAGCTTGAGCAAAAGAAACATATGATGTGATTTGTACTAGACAACAAGATGCCTCTTTGAATCTAGGATCAAAATCGTTTGTAGAGTCCACCGCAGCTGAGAGATAGAATAAGGTTGTTGCTCTTGAAGAAGCTTTTTATGAACATAAATAAAAAATCCAATGGCTCCAAGTGGGTGATCAAAATAATAGGTACTTTCACCGCATATCTTAGGTCGTGGACACATAATGCAATTCAGGTGATTCTTACTACATCGGTTCATCTTTTCACAAAATAATAAGCTATCAAAGTAGAAGCAAAGCAATGGTTTTGCAACTTTCTACAAGAGCAGCCGGTGGGCTCTATTGGTCTCAATATCTCTCACCAGCAAAGCTTGATGATGTTTCACTATTATTAAATTGATCAGGAAGCACTTGTTGGAATCGCTACGGAGGAGGGGATTCTCAATATAAACTTCGCAATGTTCTCTTGTAAATCACCATGACCAGATGGTTACACGAAAGAATTTTTCCATTCATCTTGGTCTACTATGGATAAAGATGTTGTTTTGGTGCTTTAATCATTTTTTCGTTGATGGGTACTTGTCGAAAGGACTCATTTCGACAATCCTAGGCTCAAGCGTGTTTTCCCTAATTTTATAGCTTTGAAACAATTAGCTTTTGTGCAAGACAGGTTATAGTTGGAGAATGTTCTTCTTGCAATAGAACTAGTAACAGACTATCATAAGCTGGATATCTCCCCTCGTGCATGTTGAAGATTGACATAGCCAAAGCTTTTAACTTAGTCTAATATGAGATTTTCTGTAATGTTCTCAGGGCTATGGACTTCTCGGTTATGTTTGTAAAGCGGATCTATACGTGCATCTCCATGGCGTCCTTTTTGGTTCAAGTGAATGGTGAGTTAGCTGGCCATTTTTAGAATCAACGAGGAATAAGGAAAGGTTATGGGTTGTCCTTGTGTCTTTTTGTTATCGCAATGAATGTTCTCTCGACTTTATTGGACAAGAAGGCGAATATGGGGTTGATGGGGTATCAATTAAAGTGTAGAGCTTTGAAAATAACAGATTTATGCTTTGTCGATGACATAATGGTCTTCACGGATGGAATAATCTGTTGCGTCTATGAAAAGTCGTAAGATTCCAAGCTCAGAATTGCATCTATCGATTGGGATAACTACCCCGCTGACTCCATCTTCTAGTATTAGAAGGAGAGGACTTTGATATATTATATAGTTAGGTATCATTTGAAGAGAAAAGAAGAAAGCCAGGTTGTTGCCCGACGAACTCTATTGATGTTGTTGTTGATACTTTTGAGCGTTTCACATAATATTAGGGGCTGCGAATCTACCTTGAAAAGTCATCTTTATTCGTGGCAGAGTTTCCAGACTTATAGCGTGATAAGATGATTAGTAGGCATCATTTGCGGCGTTAAGTGTTACTGGTTCGCTATCTTGGTTTGCTATTGACCACTAAGTGAGTGCTACAGATTATGAGCCTTTGTCGGTAAATATTAAGCTTAAATTCGAGTCATGGTCCATATGGTTTTTGTCATTTATTGGCCGTGTTCAGCTACTATTATCGGTTATTCAAAGAATCTCTCAATTCTGGTGCCCAGTTTTTCATCTTTCGAAGAAATGTTTGACAAGTTGACAAGCTGTGTGCAGCATTTTGTGGCTTTCAGAACTAAATAGTCCAAAGGTAAAGGTTTAATGGGTTATTTGTGTTTTCCGAAAAATGACGGTGGTGTTGGGTTTTGATCTTTGTTGGGTATGAATGTGGTGTTTGGACTCAAGTTGATTTAGAAATTGTTATGATCAGTTACTTCCTTGTGATTTAAGTGGGTTAAGCGGTTTCTGGTTCGTGAATACTCCTTCTAACTTGCACCAGCTAGAGTTGGCTTTCGGAACTGGCGGGAGCTCCTCAAGTTACCCAAAGTGGCTTTTGACAATACTCAGGTTTAGGTTAACGACGACAAGACTACTCTGGTTTGGTGGGATAATTGGTCATTGATGGGACATTTTGTGGATGTGGCAAGTGCCACTGGTCCAAGAGTCTTGGGGATACGCCTGCTAGCCAAGGTGACTGACACAAGTTAGGCTTGGAGCTTTCAGCAGCAAAGAGCTGCATGAATGAGGCTAATTGTCTCGACCTTGAGTGAGTACCCTGTTCCCGCAATTGATCGAGGTTCATATCAGGTGCTTTGGAGGTGAAACTCATCCAAATACAATGCAGAATTCTCGACTAAAGGTACTTAGGAACAAGTTCGTCATCATATGAGTTAGTACCTTGGGTTGCTGCAGTCTAGTTCAAGCATTCCATGCCAAAAAACTCTTTCATAACTTGGCTTGTGCTTAAGGATAGGTTACAGACGGGGAACTATATTGTGGCTTATTGCTCGGGAATTCCAGTGGAATGTTTTCTATGCAATCATCTTGTGGAGACTCGTGATGACATCTTTTTCCATTGTTCATAATCACATGAGATTTAGAGACGAGTAGTATGTGGAACCATGGGCTTAAGGTTTGTTCATGTATGGGTTTGTCCTCTACCTATTATCTCCTCTACAATCTTCTTCACATTCTCGGCATCTTCATTTGAGACTAGCATTTCAAGAGATCGTTTATCAGTTGTGGAAGAAGCTGAATCAATGGCTGCATGGATCCTCCACTGCCCCTTCAGACGTCATGGTCTACAACGTCATAGATCAAACTCTACGGGATGAACTCATTGCTATTCGTAACATTGTGGATCATCGATAAGATGATCTTATGCAAAGCTGTATGTGATTGGTTTTTTTTTTGCACAAATCGATTAATTTAGCTTCGTAGAACTAGATGCATTCATTTGTAAAAAGATTTTTTTTTGTTGAAATAAAGTTTTAAATTACAAAAAATAAATAAATTAACTATGATGATCAAAATCATTCATTGAAACAATAGAATAATTGAACCATGGTGGTCAAAGTCGTCTACAAAAACAGTTAAACAATTCAATTATAGTGATCAAAGCTATCCATTAAAATTACGAATAGCTAAAATATGGTCTCATAATCATCCACCATAAAAACAAAGATTTAAATAATTTAGACGGTAAAATTGTCTGCAATAGTGTATAAAACAACCACCTTTGTAATAACAAATTAAAGCGGGACAACGAAGTCGCGCTCCGATAAGTTAAGTACATGCATTAATTTAGATAGATGTATATATCGGAATAATAGAGAGATCATGCTGATAACGTGAATTATTATAAGATATATATATATATATATATATAAATATAAATATACATGTAAGTGTGTATGTATTATAAGAGAGTATTACCTTTAAGCATCAATAGTGGGAGAGACTCATGTGAATCTCTCAACAAATAAAAAATATTAATATTTTAATTTTATATGTATTTTTAAAAGCTAAATCATTAGTGGATAGATATGTATGAGAGCAGTCTCTCAAATATAGTCAAAAAGTTCTAAAACGAGAAACTCACTCTTTTCTCTTTTCTATTCTTCATTTTGTTGCTATTTATTTTAATTTTGAGAACATGCTTAAGAGCTCCTTGACGTGGATGCTCTTATACGAAAGAGAGAATAATTGAGAAGAAATAGTTGTAGTATGTTTTTATTGAGGATGAGTACATCCTTTATATAAGAAATTTTTTTGACAATAATTACTATGTATAAAAAATAGACACTAGATGATCCGTCTGCGCTGTGCGCAAGTTATGAATATATTTTGATAATTTAACACTTTTGTGTTATAATGATTACATTTTATATTTTTATTTTTATATAAATATGCATTTAGGTAGATTGATGTTTTAGAGTTAATAAATTTTGATAATTAAGAACCATTAGTTTGTCCACTTTTATGATAATATTTAATGTATTTTTCGTACATGCATATTTTTATGTCTAAAATAGATTGTACATGGGTTGAATGTTTTTGGTTTATTTTCGGTGTGTATATAAAAAGTCGTCATATTTTGAAAGTGAGAAAAATGAGTGAAAAAAGAAAGAAGTGATTATGTAATATATGATGCATATTCTATGTAATTATATTTGTAATAAATCTATTACTTCTTGATAAATGTAACCATTTTATGTTTTTTGACTGTTTTCTCCAAAAGATTAATTAATTAACAAAATCTAAACATGAAGGGGTATGCAACATTATATATATATATATACACACACACACACTAGATGACCTTCCGCACCCTACGCGGGAAAATTTTTTAAAATATATTTATATAATATTATTTTTATGTGTTTTAATAACAAAATATATTTCTGCTTACTAATAATAAAATTCAAATCTTTTAATATTTTTTTAAATGATATAAATTATTTATTTAGATATTATCAAATTTGTCGAGT
>OVAN01012961.1:0-13266 GCA_900406275.1 Anastatica hierochuntica | reverse complement strand
TTGCAATCCCACTCTTTGCATAGTTTAGACCTCAAAACAGTGTGTTCTGTATCCAAAGATAGTAGATTAGCCTTCATTCGTTTCTTGGAGTCTAGATACTTACATCGAGTTTGTTGCTTTGAAATTTGCTTTTCTTCGCAAGGAGCAGCTGGTTCGGGTTCTGTNTGCAGCGATTGGGGATGGAGGTGTGGCTGGAATCAATTGCTTGATGTCCTCTTGGACAGCTCGCAGCTCGTTCTCAGACTCCGTGGCCTCCTTGCTAGTAATTGAATGTTCCATCCTTTGATAAAATTCTGGTTTTGGTGTCAGAACTTCAGCAATTGCAGAAGCAATGGCGTTTATCTGCCGCTCGGTCAAGATGAAATCTCCAGCCATGGTTTTCTTGTGATCTCTGATTCAGTTGCTCTGATACCACCAGATGCAACCCTGGATCTTCTGAAAAAGAGATCTGAACTTTTCTTTTGTGTTTTTTTTTTATTTTCTGATTTTTATGAGAAGAAGGGGTGAAAAGATGAGAAGGATGAATTTTCAGATATTGATAGATGGATAGATGGGTTCTTTAGATCGGGTGAATTAACTCCCTTTATGATCTTAAAGAGAAGCTGTAGAGGATGAACTCTGTAGCAAAAGGTTTGTTCAAAGATGAGCAAAGGTTTCACAATCTCTGTGAAGAAAAAGAAACTAAACTTTTCATAAAACGTTCGATGAATGATTTACAATGTCTGTAGATACATAGGTTAAATATAAAACAAAACTAGGGTTTCACTAATCCTATCCTCTTAATTCGAAATTACTAAACCAAAAAATTAAATAAAACCAAGCCTAAAAATTAAACCATAATAATCGAGTAATCAACAATCTAGTTGGGTCCTTCCGCATGATTGTAAATTTTCGCATTGCCGTCAGATTGATATATTATTCAACCATATAAAGTATAGGCTTGATGGGCCTTTCTTCGTGTGAACTAAGATATGTCTGAAGATTGATTTTCCACGAATATTCAAGTCCAACACGATCCGTCTTGAATCCTTATGCTTCTCTCGGTCCAATACCTCATGGATTATACCAATTAGCTCCTTAGCAAAGCCATTAAACCATGCCATGATCCTTGGCTTCGTTGGTTCATGACTTAGCTTATGTCCTTTGATTTCACTGCTGATCCATACTGCATCATCTTCCCTCTCTTTTCCTTGAGAGATTTATCAACCTGGGTTGTTCTACTTTGCTCTGCCACAGATGAATCTCCACCATCTACTATTTGTTCCAGAGCCTCTGAGGCCTCTTCTTCTTCAAGCCCTTCAAGCAAACCCAGCATATCAAGGTGAGCAAACAATTTTTCTTTCCAAAGAATGTAATCACCTTCTCCATCAAACCTTTCGACATCTGTTTTACTAGAAGCTATAACACAAGAGAGAAAGTTCACAACTTTATCACCAAAGCTTCAACCTTTATAAACAAAGCTTCAATCTTAAACCAATTTAACACCTTTTCTTCCTTTCCCAACTCCCAACAAGGCTTTGATACCAATTTGTTGAAGAAATATTGTAATTTTATGCTTGTTTTGTGAGAAAGTTTGCTACTTTATGCTTGTAGCACACGGAAACCTCACAATCTCTCTTTGTATCCATCGATCTCTCGTTTGTTTGAATAAAATGAGAAAGACACAATCTTTGTTCACCCTGTTCCCGTTCCAAGGAGGAAATGCTAGGTTGGTAACAGCCTCTACTTGTTCTTTCTCTGTATCACTTCTTTTGTCGCACCTTGACAGCCATTGTAACAGCTTAGTCTCCTTATATAGCCCTTTGCTCAGATCCTTTTTGCTCTCTTTCACCTCTTATGTTCGTTTCTGCAGAGGAAGAGGACAAACAACATGTGCTGGCAATAGGTTAATTACTCTTTTGCCCTTTGATCATTTAACACAAACATGTGAGCTCCTCATGTTTGCTTCTTTAAGACAAAGCTAAACCCTCTGTCCGATACAAAGTCTCTGTGATACTTAAGCAAAACCAACATCTAGCTTCTGTTTTAGTTTCTTCATGCTCATCATCTACACTTATTTTGAAATCATTTTATTTATAACATGAGTCCTCTTCATAACGTTCTTGTTTAACTTGAGAGCTTAATTCGTTTTCAGCTTCATGAGTCCATGATTCCTCACCTCGAGTTTCTGATTCTAAATTGAATTCTAAATCAGTTTCTTCCATCTCACGCCTTGATTCATAACAACTTCCGGAATCAGCTTGGTCTTTTGGGTTTTCTATGGCTTTCTCATGCCATAACTTGCTTGTGTGGGTTTCTCCATCCAAATTCTCATCATAATCTGATGAGTTTTCATAACAGTTGTTGGACGTGGTGTATTCTGGTGGTTCATGCTCAATAAGTTCACGTTGGCCTGGTTCCTCTTCATCACCAGATTTTGAATAGTCTCCATGCCATGAATCATGGTTTTCTTCTTCACTCCACGAGATGTTTGTTTCTTCTCCCTAATCGATTTCAGAGGCTGGGAAACCATTCTCCTCATCTTCCTCGTATCCCATGAATCCTGTAATTGTGGTGGTGCCTTGCAAAAAGAATTAAAGATGTATCAAATTAAATCAAAGGAAAATAACACAGAAATGTGGAATCTCTGGTTTGTCCTTTTATTTATGGGAAGATTACTAAAATGACTCAAAATCATGTCATTATCACTACATTAACACATATTTTTTTTAATCCTAAAATGCTCTTCAAATCCTTTGTAATTGAAGTTATTATTTTCGAAAATGATATTTAAAAAATTACTAAAATGACTTCAATTTTTTGTGCTTGGTAAAAAAAAACTATCGTGAAAATCTGTCGTGGCAGATTTATTATATAATATGAGTTGTTTGGGAAAGACATATTTATTATATATGGCAGGTTTTTTATATAGACTTATATAATATGACATTTATATTTACAAAAATCTGTCAGACGTTGTAGTAGATTTGATTTCATTGGCAGTTTTTCCCAAGAAGTAAAATTTTTCATGTGGTAGTCTACTAGTCGTATGACAGTTTTTTGGTCACTTGGTGATAGACTTAATGAAGAACGATAGACTTATTTGTATACGACAAACTTTTTGGACAAACTTATTATCAAATCAAAAGATATACGGTAGTAATTAGCAACACTTTTACTTTACGTGTTGGCAGACTTTATGAAAAATCTGATTGCAAAAAAAATTATAACAAATTACTACAATAATATTATTGATACAGCAGACTTTTTTATAATTTAGTGAAAGACTTAAAATCCTAGTAGACTACCCGAATGTTTCTGCTGAGAACAAAGGGTTAAGGGTACAACCAAAGAAATCAGTGGTCGATAACGAACTAACAAGACTTGACTTAAATTCACTAAGCCTTCCAGTTGGTCAATATTACCAAACAAAAGATGCATTGTTGGATAGGTTAAAGATTTTAACAGTGGTTAATCATTTTGACTACGATACCAATAGATCAACACCAAATCTTCTAGTAGTCCATTGTTGGGTAGAGGGGTGTAGTTGGAAGCTTCGAGCATCACCAGTAGGAGAAAGTCCTCAATTTATTATCCGCATTTGCATTTCTGAACATACGTGTTCGGTAACGGAACGATCGACACGTTCGAGACATGCCACTCAAGAAATACTTGGCAGGTTGTATGTTGACTTTATTGGCGGAGTAGAGAAATCAGTTCCTCCAAATCACTTGGCTCAGTCTCTCAACAAGTCTTTCGGGATCAAGGTATTCCGTACAAACTTTTGAATTTAATAATACATACATCTTTGACATTATGTACGTGATTCATGGCAGATCGATTATTGGAAAGCACACCGTACTCTTAAAAAGACAAGAGAATTGGTAAGGGGTTCTGCGAAAATTGGATACCAAGACTTACCGGTATATTTACACACAATTAGAAGAGAAAATCCAAGAACATTTACACGTTTGGAGGTAGACGCGAATAACAGGTTCAAGTACCTTTTCATCGCTTTTGGAGCTAGCATTGTAGGATTTCCTTACATGAGGAAGGTTGTAGTTGTTGATGGCACTTTCCTTCAAGGTAAATACAAAGGAACACTTCTCTTAGCAACTGCGCAGGATGGAAATATTTAGATTTTTCCCATCGCTTTCGCAGTCGTTGATACAGAAAATGATGAATCATGGAGATGGTTTTTTCGGCAATTAAACTGCATCATACCAGATGATGAAGGACTTGCAATCATATCGGATAGGCATAAATCAATAAGCAATGCCATTGGATAGATCTACCTGAAGGCGAATCGAGGAGTTTGCACGTATCATCTATACAAAAACATATTAGTGCAGTTTAGAGGTCGTGATGTCTTCAGATTAGTTAAACGGGCAGCCAACTCATACAGAATTTCAGATTTTGAAATTTTTTTGATGAGATCAGAGCTCTAAACCCGACATTACATGAGTACTTGGTGCGGTCAGATGTTTCTAAGTGGGCTCGTTCACATTTCCCTGGTGACAGATACAACTTAACAACGACAAACATTGCGGAGTCGACTAATAGAGCTTTGTCTGATGCAAGAAGTCTGCCCATCGTACGTTTATTAGAAGCTATTAGATTGATGATGACACATTGGTTCTCGACACGGAAACATGATGTTAGGCAGATGAAGACCACACTCACACGTGGTGTTGAGAAACTTCTAGAAGTAAGTAAAATTTCTACTTCATAACACACACATAAATTTTTTATATGAGTTGTTTACCAATTGTTTATTGTGTTAGGGACGTGTTCCTTTCGCTAGGACATTGAATGTTCAGGCAATAGACGACATCAATACCAGGTGACCGGTGTATCGTCTTTGCATGTTGTGAATTTGACGCAAAGGACATGTTCTTGCAGCCGATTTGACTTGGAAAAATTACCTTGTGTTCATGCGGTCGCAGCTGCTGAGACTATGAAAGTGTCAAGGATTTCTATTTGCCACTCGTACTATCGTAAAACGTACTTATATAACGCTTACTGCAACATCATTATGGCAGAAGATTCTGATATTGTTGTAGGAGACGATGTAGCATCGAGAGTTTGTTTGCCTGCGGAGATTCGCCAACCTCCTAGATGACCAAGCAAATCGAGATATAAGTCATTTTTAGAGAAAGGAGCAGATAAAAAAAAGTGAAGGAAAGAACACACGTGTTCAAAGTGCAATCAAACTGGTCATAATGTGAAGACTTGTCTTATTGCGTAGGAAGACATGCTTATTGTACCAGACTTGTTTTTATGTTCATTTAGCTTTAATTTGCATTGATTTGTTATGACTTTGAAAGCTCGAAAGATTTGGAGCTAGCCAGCTTTGGTTTACCTTAAGTTTTGATTCTGCTCGTACAAAACAATTAAAAGAGCAAGGCTTTAAAACCAAAGTTCAAAAAAAAAAACAAAAGGTACCTACTAATAAAACTACTACTAACACCTAAAATTCAGCTACTTCATCATAAATTTCCCCTGCGAGCTTGATACGAAGTGTGGGTATGGCTTCATCATTCAGCCCTACAAAGTTACATCCGATGGCTTTACACTCGAGATACTTTACCGCATAAACCCTGCAGTCACCTGGGTCTTCATTTTGAGGGATCCCTTTGCGTCTTGTGACCAGCAACTGCCTATCACTCTTCTTTCTCTTTGTCTCAGGTACCATCACATTGAAAATGGTAGGAATCATCCGTGTGAAAGGCTGACACTCTTCTAATAGATCTTGCTGATGCGGTACCACCGACAGAATATTGTCATAGACGTGGATTTTATATGACACAATGTCTATGATAATTGCTACCCTGTGGTTTCCGTTGATGTTATGACAAAGGTAGAGATGATCCACATCCTTCAGCCATTGTTTGTTGGTCATGAACTCCTTTGGATATTGTCCATTAAATGCCTGCTTGAAGTAATCAGGGCACTCCCAAGTTTGAGGATCAAAGCTATTGTAGTCCCTCACCGAAGTGCTGACAAACCATTGGTCCAGGAACGCAATCCTATCAGATTTGTATGGTGTTGGATCATGTGTGGAACGTTTGTGGAGCATGTACATGGCAGCCGCCAAGTGCTGTAACAAGTAGACGTAGTTATTACAAAGTCTAGAAACCTAATAAATTAGTAGTAAGTAAGATTTTTAGGGACAAAGGAGAACAAACTCACACTGTCAGTGATCCAACCGTAATCATCACGCGGCTAGCTTTTTCTAGGCATACACAGCTTCGCATAGAATGTCGGACTTGGCCAGCTCATAGGAACATCATCATCATCATCCCTGAAAATAAAACATATGAATAATTTGAATAATTTAAGGCAGAAATGTTTAAAGGCAGAAGTTGAACTTACTTTCCACTGTGTAAAAACTTCGTTAACTTACGTGTTTCCTACTTCCACGCCACTTGAGCAAAGGCAATTCTCCATCAATCTTATTTCCGTAGCACTCACCAAATCCAGTCATAGACTCGAACATCCAGATCATTAGCACATGCACACATCCTCATAATGTGTAGCTGTCATTTTTGTCGAAAATTACAACTTTGATATATTCCAGCAGAATTGAGAAAGCAACCCGACCCCATGGATGTCTCTCGAACGCGTTCATGTCAAGAACTAGCTTGGCAGAATTTAATGGCACTCTACTTCCTAGCGATATACCATAAATGCTAACACTGAGGATGTACAGTAGTCCAAACATTCGTTGCTCTGTAAAAGCCCATTTAAATACTTTAGGCAATAGAAGATTAAGCTCTCTCAACATAGGACCATCTGAAGGAGACACATTAAGCTTTGCCCAAAATTCTCTGTGATCCGGGACAGGATCACAATTCAAGCCTGTAATCTCTTCGAACTCATAAAGTGAGAATCTGATAGGTTGACCTTCAATGAGAGACCATATCTCATGCATATTCTCTACAAATAACTGATTTGTGAGCATGTGATGAACTATCTGCACAAAAAATACCGTTTGAATAATGAGAGAATGAACATAGATTACTAAGCTACTATCTTAAGCATGATGCATAATAAAAACAGATTTAAACATTAACATTAAGACATAATAGAGATTTTAGCTTTTATTATGATAAAAACATATTACTAAGCTATTCTCTTAAACATGATGCATAATAAAAACAGATTTAAACATTAAGACATAATAGAGATTTCAGCTTTTGTTTTGATAAAAACATATTAAGAGAGTAGCTTAGTTTCTCAACACCACGTGTGAGTGTGATCTTCATCTGCCTAACATCATGTTTCGTGTCGAAAACCAGCGTGTCATCATCAATCTAATAGCTTCTAATAAACGTACGATGGGCAGACTTCTTGCATCAAACAAAGCTCTATTAGTCGACTCCGCAATGTTTGTCGTTGTTAAGTGGTATCTGTCACCAGGGAAATGTGAACGAGCCAACTTAGAAACATTTGACCGCACCAAGTACTCATGTAATGCCGGGTTTAGAGCTCCGATCTCATCAAAAAAAATTTTAAATCTGAAATTTTTTATGAGTTGGCTGCCCGTTTAACTAATCTGAAGACATCACGACCTCTAAACCGCACTAATATGTTTTTGTATAGATGATACGTGCAAACTCCATGATTCGCCTTCGGGTAGATATCTCCAATGGCAGTGCTTATTGATTTATGCCTATCCGATATGATTGCAAGTCCTTCATCATCTGGTATGATGCAGTTTAATTGCCGAAAAAACCATCTCCATGATTCATCATTTTTTGTATCAACGACTGCGAAAGCGATGGGAAAAAATTTGAAAATTTCCATCCTGCACAGTTGTTAAGAGAAGTGTTCCTTTGTATTTAGTCTAGCTCCAAAAGCGATGAAAAGGTACTTGAACCTGTTATTTGCGTCTACCTCCAAACACGTAAGTGTTCCTGGATTTTCTCTTCGAATTATGTGTAAATATACCGGTAACTCTTGGTATCCACTTTCTGCAGAACCCCTGACCAATTCTCTTGCCTTTTTAAGAGTACGGTTTTCTTTCCAATAATCGATCTGTCATGAATCACGTACATAATGTCAAAGATGTATGTATTATTAAATTTAAAAGTTTATACGGAATACCTTGATCTCGAAAGACTTGTTGAGAGACTGAGCCAAGTGATTTGGAAGAACTGATTTCTCTACTCCGCCAATAAAATCAACATACAACCTGCCAAGTGTTTTCGGAGTGGCATGTCTCGAACGTGCCGATCATTCCGTTACCGAACACATATGTTCAGAAACGTAATGCGGATAATAAATTGAGGACTTTCTCCTACTGGTGATGCTCGAAGCTTCCAACTACACCCCTCTACCTAACAATGGACTACTAGAAGACTTGGTGTTGATATATCGGTATCATAGTCAAAATGATTAACCACTGTTAAAATCTTTAACCTATCCAACAATGCATCTTTTTTTTGGTAATATTGACCAACTGAAAGGCTTAGTGAATTTAAGTCAAGTCTTGTTAGTTCGTTATCGACCACTGATTTCTTTGGTTGTACCCTTGACTCTTTGTTCTCAGCAGAAACTGTCGGGTTATCATGGTCTTCCTCTAGTAATACCCCGTACAAACTAAAATCCTCATCGCCAGATGAAGCACCATCTGAATCGTCACAATAATCAAAACGATCTCCTTCTTCCTCCTCATCTGAATCCGCAACCAATGAGTTATCTCCATCGGCGTCAATGGTTGCACTCTGTTTTTCTGAAGAAGCAACCATTTTATCAGTAATTGAGACACAAAATCTCATATGATCCGACTTTGTTTGACGCAAAAATACTTGTAATTGGCTCAGATTACTGACTTTAATGGGCGATGTATCGTGTGTTACTTTAGTCACACTCGATCTCGATAATAAGTAGCACAATTCCACATCAACTAGTCTCCTATCCAGATTGTAATCTTCATACACCATGTCTATGAATTCTTCAAACGAAAAATCATAATTTGCTGGAAATATCTTGCTACATCTCTTGTTGTCCACATAGAACATCCAACGACCTTTCTCAAACTCCCAATTACCGCATACTGCTACAATGTGATCCATTGTTTTTTTAAGATTTTAGGTTTTCTCTTTTGTTTCATGAACACAGTTGTTTACAAACCTAAAAACGTGATCATCGTGTTCTCTGGTTTAAAAAATAATTTTTTTAAATAATTAAATCGAATATTTAGATAATTATAATAGTAATAATCAAAACAATTTATTTAAGGCAAATAATAACTGATGTCGATTAATTTAAGGTAAATAATAATTGATGGCATTTTGTTAGGGAAGTATTAATTATTAAATTTTAAAAAGATTTTCGTCACTCTATTTTAGGAAATTTTGGATCTATTAAATAAATCTGTTAAATAAATTTGTCACCAAATAAAATGACAACTTCGTTATAATTGTTCACATATTTGATAATTAAAAGTCTATCATCATAACGTACTAGGATTTAAAGTATGTCACTAAATTATAAAAAGTCTGTTGTATCAATAATGTTATTGTAGTAATTTAGTATAATTTTTTTGTAAACCAGATTTTTCATAAAGTCTGCCAACACGTAAAATAAAACTGCTGTTAAATAAAACCATAAATCTTTTGATTTGATAATAAGTCTGTCCAAAAAGTTTATCGTATACAAATAAGTCTGTCATTCTTCATTAAATAAATCTGTCACCAAGTGACCAAAAAACTGTCATACGACTAGTAGACTATCATATGAAGAATTTTACTTATTGGGAAAAACTGCCAATGAAAACAAATCTACTACAACGTGTGACAGATTTTTGTAAATATAACTGTCATATTATATAAATCTATATAAAAAACCTGTCATATATAATAAATCTGTCTGATGGCAAAAAAAATATAATAAATCTGTCTTTCCCAAACAACTCTGTTACTTAGCCACGACAGATTTTCACGATAGGTTTTTTACCAAGCNNNNTTTTACCAAGCACAAAAAATTGAAGTCATTTTAGTAATTTTTTAAATATCACTTTCGAAATTAATAACTTCAATTACAAAGGATTTAAAGGGCATTTTAGGTACAAAAAACATTTTTGTAATTAAAAAAAAATATGTGTTAGTGTAGTCATAATGACATGATTTTAAGTCATTTTAGTAATCTTCCCTATTTTTATAGAATTATATTTATTTGGAAAGGGTGATTGGTTTGAACAGTAACCACTGTATCTATAATGACTTTAAAATTAAAATTTACTGTTAAAACTTTTACTTTAAAATATTGTCTGTAACATTTTTTAAAAATGAAGTCACATATTAATGACTTTAAAAAAAACAACGTAGGAAGAAGAAAAATGAAAAAATAAATTGTGAGAAAATTAAAAAATATTTTTAGAACTGTTATGATGTTAAAGTGTGATTGGAGAATTTTTAACTTTAAAGATTTTATAAAAAATTAAAATCCCTACCGCCTATTATTACCAATCACCCTCATATTATTGAAGGCCACGATTTCTAAAATGTTTTAAGGCTTTTATTTTCTAGGTCCGGCCCTGGTCGGAAATGATGTCATGTTTAAAACCCCAATATAAAACTTTAAGCAGGTGCATGTCTTAATATCCACTAAAATGCATGTATTAATTACTCTTTAGGGAAAAATGATTCTAATTTCCACCAAGATATTTTTTTAATAAGTTTCGACCAATATATGAAAACTGCGCTATCACAACTACTTGAATACTTGATGACGTATTAATGCATCATTCATTAAATATACACATGTTAGAACTTAAGAATTAACTACAACATCTATGAAATTTGCTAGAGATCTCAAATGAAATTAAGACAGAACATAGTAACATATAAAAATGATCTCATCATACATGTCCAATTAGATTTGAATTAATCTTTGGTGTTGATGTCAATTCAAAGTCCACCTAATCCACTCAGAAATAACTAATCAATAATTGAATTTGGATTGAATAAATAAGCTAACAATACTCATCATTTTCTCTACGTCGTCTTAGGAATATAATTCTCCTTTTGATTGTGATCCTCATTATATGATCAATGAACTAGCCTGCTGTGGTTACAAATGTAATGGATCTATTAGACTTCATATATTGAGCTGGTTAAAATTGGTTTATTATCTGGTTTTGTATATGGTTTGGTTAGTGTGTTGAACCAAGACTATATAGTGTCATTGTAACGAATACATTGATGTGGATTAGAACTTTTCTAATAACAATAACAAACTTTCTTCTTCTTCACTATCTTCTGTTCATGGAGCTTGATCTCAAGTTCTAATATGGTATCAGAGCTCTATTGCTCTTCTTCCGCATCGAATCACTTGATTTTGAGCTCCGATTTGAGCATCTCCGTGATCGATTCACCGGAATATCAATTTCTGTGATTCGAAATCGTTCAATAGCTTTTTCGCTGTTGAATCTCTCTTTTTCCTTTCGATTCCTTCATTGACCTACTGATCTGTGTTCATTTTGACACAATCAGGTTTCACTCACTCTAAATACGAAATCAACAAAGTAAATCTAGCTGAAGATGTCAGTGACATATGCGAATGCTGTTACAGGAACATCACAATCTTCTACATCGATTCCAGATCCGACTTTGGTCAACAGAGCAGATACAATAGCTTCTCTTCAGGATCCAAACTCGAATCCTCTTTATGTCCATAACGCAGATCACGCTGGTATTTCACTGTCTCTGAAAAGCTTATTGGCTTGAGTAATTTCAATACATGGCATAGATCTATGTTAATGGCATTAGGAGCAAGGAACAAAGCAGTATTTGTAGATGGAACCTATCCAGAAATAGATGAATCTCATCCTGATTTTGGTCCGTGGTCTCGTTGCAATAACATTGTTTGCACTTGGATAGTTAATGTTGTGAAAAAGCCTATTGCTAAGAGCATTATGTACTTAGATACGGCTAGGCAAATGTGGCTTGATATTCATGACCAATTCAAGCAAAGTGATGGACCTTGTAGAAATTAAGCAGCAAATCTATTCTGAGATTCAGGGATCACAAACAGTTAGTGAATATTATACAAGACTTAAGCAGTTGTGGGAAGCACTTAAGAATCATGAGAGTCCACATTCTTGTTGTTGTGGTAAAAATGATTGTGTGAATCTCAAAAGGCTAACATACTGAGATGAGCAAGATCGTGTATTGAAATTTCTGGTGGGATTAAATGATAGCTATACTGCTACAAGGGGACAGATTTTGATGATGGAACCAAAACCATCTATTTCTAAGGTTTTTAATCTAGTATCACAAGAAGAGAGACAGAGATCTATGAAGTAGGGACATTCTACTTCTCAACCTGTTTTTCAAACATCAAGTGGAGAAAATCATTCATCTGAGTCTATGATAGCTGCATATGCAAATTGATACAAACCTAAAGGACGGCCTATATGTTCACATTGTGGAGTTGTTGGACATACAGTAAATAGGTGTTATAAGTTACATGGGTACCCCCCCCCCCCAGGCTATAAACAACCTAACTACAACAAACAACAACAATAACAAGGATATGTTCCTTCATATACAAAGACTCAAGCACAACAAACTTGGCCTCCAAAGAAGGAAAATGCAACAAACATGATTGTCCCTGGTAATAGTGGTGGTATATCTCTACATGATCAACATCGATCTTACTTGGGGAATATTACTTTTGATCAAATCCAGCAATTTCTAAGTGCCTTAACTAAATCATCTGGTGAAATGAGCAACTTTTCTCATATTTCAGGTAGTGATATTAAGCTTACAGATGGGACAGCTTCCACTTCTAAACCTCAACCTCATCTTGTTCCCCATATTCAATCACCATCAGGTACCATATCCCTTAACACACACTTTATTTCTTCTGCGGGAATTAAGAATGGCCTTACTTTTAATGCAAACTCTTGGATCATAGACACAAGAGCTGGTTGTCATGTCTGTTCTAACATAGAACTTTTTATTAGAACTGAGCCAATTAATGATACTTCTATCACTCTTCCTGATGTGATCATGACCAGCAAAGGAACTAAAGAAGTTAAGGAGATGGAGCAGTAGCTTGAACCAGAGCTTAATGGAGTTAAAGAAGGAGAAAAGGAGCAGCTTGAAGTTGAGGAAGCAGAAGNACAACAACTCTTATACACTATCCAGGGCAGTCTTGAGTATGCTTATCCAACTACTCTGGTTGTGATTCAAGCTACTTGAGCAAGTCATCAAAAGAGGTGTCGTGACTTACACTCTTTTTCCCTTCACTTGGTTTTGTCCCAATGGGTTTTCC
>OVAN01012960.1:0-13267 GCA_900406275.1 Anastatica hierochuntica | reverse complement strand
TTGCGCGTTATATATCCTGCACGATGTAGCTAACTATTTACCCCGTATAGCGAGTTATAATGTATGCTAGTAAATATCTGAATATAAATAGTATGATACAATGTGTTCACAGAATTAGTTGACTACGTTAAGTAAGTTAGCTATGGGATAGCGTGCTATACATCGTGCAGGATTTAAAGCAAGCAATATAACAGTAAATATCCGAAAATGCATAAATGACTACAAAAATTATAACGCACTTTAAATAGCGTGATATAATTTCGGTGCACGATGTAGCCAACTATGTTTTCTCTATAGCGAGTTATTTGATTAATGTTGTTTGTACACTTTTTATCTAATAATGATTGCAGAGTCGATCCACGTTTATAAGGGAAAGAAAGTATCATATAGTTTGTACACTTTTTAATGCTTGTATTTTTCAACGTTGATTTTCATGGTTTATGAATTAGCATAAGTTAGGTTGAACGGAGCTCGGTTTACTTATTGTGCATTTTAAATAGAACGTTATAATACCACTGCGCGATCTAGCTAACTATGTTGTCTATATAGTACGTTATATACAATTGTTGTATGGTGCTCATAGTATTTAATATTATAATAAATATCTGAAACCTAATAAATGATTCAGAACTTGATATCGTACTTTTAATTGCGTTCTATATATCTTGCACGATGTTGCTAACTATTTACCCCGTATAGCGAGTTATAACGTATGCTAGTAAATATCTGAATATAAATAGAATGATACAATATGAATGTGTTACACAGAATTAGTTGACTACGTTAAGTAAGTTAGCTATTGGATAGCGTGCTATATATACATCGTGCAGGATATATAGCAAGCTATTTATCAATAAATATCTGAAAATGCATGAGTGTACAAACTAAGGGATGATGCTCTTTTTCCCTTATAAACGCGGATTACTCTGCAAGTACGTGATTGTCCTAAGAAGGATTCGCGGGTCAAAATTCAAGGCAACAAATTTGAGTAAAGGTTTTGCTAGGGTTGCGGATTTTTCCGCGATGGGTCGTGTGCCAGTAATCATTGTAATTTCCTAGCTATGCTATAGCTAGGGAACTTAAACGGGGCAAAACGCAAGGTTACTAATCGACAGAAAAGTAACTCGTAGGCGTGCAAAAACTTCAACACATATCCCGTTATGAATCAGGAATGCCAAATGGGAATTTCTGGTTTGGACTGAACCATGACACGCTTGAAAATAAATCTAAAAGCATTAACGAGTGTACAAAGTAAGGGATGAAGCTCTCTTTTCATTATAAACTTGGATTACTCCGCAAGTACGTGTTTTCCTAAGAAGGATTAGAGGGTCAAAAGTCAAGGCAACAATTTCATGTAAAGGGTTTGCTAGGATTGCGGAGGAGCAAGACACATCAAGCGGATTTTTCCGCGTTGGGTCGTGTGCCAGTAATAATTGCAATTTCCTAGCTCTTACATAGTTAGCTGGGGAACATAAACGGGGAAAAATGAGAGGTTAGTCGAGGATGCTGTTGGCTAGTTGCCTTGTTGATCATCCCCGAATAATCGATAGAAAGTAACTTGTAGGCGAGCAAAACCTTCAGCACATATCCCGTGTTAATTTAGGGATGCATAAAGGGAATATCTAGTCTGGACCAAACACTTATAAAGGATGCCGACCCCTATTCTACTCGTAGTCGAACACTCAAACAGATAATCGAACCTCTTTATGTCGACAATTTGAACTTTTTCCTCGCAGCCTTATGGCATTCGCCTCGGACCATAAGCCTCAATAAATAAAACTACAAGCATTAATGAGTGTACAAACTAAGGGATGATGCTTTTTCCCTTATAAATGCGGATTACTCTGCAAATACGTGATTGTCCTAAGAAGAATTCGCGGGTCAAAAGTCAAGGCAACAAATTCGAGTAAAGGGTTTCCTAGGGTTGCGGATTTTTCCATAGTGGGTGGTGTGCCAGTGATCATTGTAAGTTCCTTGCTATGTTATAGCTAGGGAACTTAAACGGGGCAAAAGATGAGGTTACTAATCGACAAAAAAGTAACTCGTAGGCGTGCAAAAACTTCAACACATATCCCGTTATGAATCAGGAATGCCAAATGGGAATTTCCGGTTTGGACCAAACCATGACACACTTCAAAATTTCCCCCTCTTTAGACGGAGGAAAACCTGAGAATACTTGATCAGGCCTGATCAAGCCAACTGCACATGACTTCTGGAAAACCTGAGAAAACTTGATCAGGCCTGCTCCGCCCAACTTCACATGCCCAACTTCACATGACTTTTGAAAAATCTGAGAAAACTTGATCGGACCTGATCAGTCCAACTGCACATGACTTCTCCAACTTCATATCTCCAGACTAGAGAACAATGTAGACCTTTGTATACTTGGTATATCTTAATTGCTCCATTCTTAATACTCCTCCTCAAGCTTAACTATAGGTCCTTACTATAGTTAAGATTTGAACCATGAATCATTGCCTCTTAAAACCTAAGTGAATAATTGCACTCGAGTATCATACTCCTATATCTGGCAATGCTTGCAGAGTAATGCCCCCAAGTATACCTAAATTAACACGGGATATGTGCTGAAGTTTTTATTAGAGAAGACAATCACCTATAATTCTTATGTGCTACCTTATTCAAGCTAAAAATCATAGTAGTGCAAAACTCAATACTCAAATTTAAGCACACGATTTGGTTACTACTACTTGCGGAGTAAATATGTTCCCCTACTAGCTATATCATAGCATTATTATCGGCACACGGCCTAACGCGGAAAAATTCGCTTGATGTGTCTTGCTCCTCCGCAACCCTAGCAAACCCTTTACACGAAATTGTTGCTTGACTTTTGACCTGATAATCCTTTTTAGGACAATCACGTACTTGCGGAGTAATTCAAGTTTATAATGGAAAGAGAGCTTCATCCCTTAGTTTGTACACTCGTTAATGCTTTTAGATTTATTTTCAAGTGTGTCATGGTTTGGTCCAAACTGGAAATTCCCATTTGGCATTCCCGATTCATAACGGGATATGTGTTGAAGTTTTTGCACGCGTACGAGTTACTTTTATGTCGATTAGTAACCTCACGTTTGCCCCGTTTAAGTTCCCTAGCTATAGCATACCAAGGAATTTACAATGATTACTTGCACACAACCCACCGCGGAAAAATCCGCAACCCTAGCAAACCCTTTACTTGAATTAGTTGCCTTGACTTTTGACCAGTGAATCCTTGTTAGGACAATCACGTGTTTGCAGAGTTATCCGCGTTTATAAGGGAAAAATAGCATCATCCCTTAGTTTGTACACTGATTAATGCTTGTAGTTTTATTTATTGAGGCTTATGATACGGCCAGAACACCATAAGGCCGCAAGAAAAAGTTCAAATTGTCGAGAGAAAGGGGTTCGGTTACCTCTATGGCTGTTCGGCCAAAGGTAGAAAAGGGTTCGGAATCCTTTATACGTGTTCGATCCAGACTAGATTTTCCCTTTATGCATCCCTAAATTAACACGGGATATGTGCTGAAAGTTCTGCTCGCCTACAAGTTACTTTTTGTCAATTATTATCCTAAAATTCGGGGATGATCAACAAGGCAACTAGGCAGCACCATTCTCGACTAACCTCTAGTTTTGACACATTTATGTTCCCCTACTAGCTATATCATAGCATTATTATCGGCACACGGCCTAACGCGGAAAAATCTGCTTGATGTGTCTTGCTCCTCCACAACCCTAACAAACCCTTTACACGAAATTGTTGCTTGACTTTTGACTCGATAATCCTTCTTAGGACATTTTCATAACGGGATATGTGTTGAAGTTTTTGCACGCCTACGATTTACTTTTCTCTCAATTAGTAACCTCACGTTTGCCCCATATAAGTTCCCTAGCTATAGCATAGCCAGGAAATTACAATGATTACTTGCACACGACCCACCGCGGAAAAATCCGCAACCCTAGCAAACTCTTTACTCGAATTAGTTGCATTGACTTTTGACCAGCGAATCCTTGTTAGGACAATCACGTATATGTGCTCCTCACGGATATGTGCTTAAGGTTCTGCTCGCCTAAAAGTTACTTTTTCTCAATTATTATCCTACCATATTTATGTTTCAAAATTTGGGGATGATCAACAAGACAACTAGCCAGCACCATCATCGACTAGCCTCTAGTTCAGCCTTAAAAACCCCAAAACCACCAGATTGTCAACTCTGATTGAAATCCTGGAAAAAAAAGAACTACTAAGACTATAAATAATTTATGACCCCCATTTTCGTGCAATTTTCATTTTTTTGTGTACATTCAGGGCAGGGCCAGTTCTTTCAGTATAAGTTCTTTCAGTATAAGTTCTTTCAGTATAAGTCTCAATATATCGTTACAAACAGCCAAGGAATCATTAAACAACCACCACCTTATTATACTGACGCATATTTTCTTTTAAATCCAAGCAGAATCAAAAAGACTAAGAAATGTCTAACCACCTATCCTTCCACTAACCAATCCTAAGTAGTAGAGTACTGTGTCAATCATATTATCTCCATTGTTTTTGTTGTGCACAAAGATGAAATGTAAGAAAATGAAAGGAGTTTGAAAGGAGGAAAGGTAAGGGCGTGGTACCAAACTGAAGATGAGTCTGGCCTTTCACGAAGAAAGAGTGGTAAAGAGGGTGAAATTTCTTGAATGATGGTGGTTCAATCCCTGATAAGACACTGATGAGTAAAATTAAGTTCAATTAAATAATCCAAATATATAGAGTTAACGTCAGATCAAATTGAATCTACTTGCTGAGACTTTCAGGTAGGGAGTTCAGCCAAAGGGTTCACTGGCTTGATTGTACTAACATTCTCTGCAACAAAATGGTCATTTCAAAAATCATAAAAGAAAAACTAGACAATAGTTCATATATCATTCATCAACGATTTCCGTCTTAATCTACTACAAGGTTTTTGACTCAATAAAACAAAGAAAAAGACTCAAAAGTTAGAACACACTAAAAGAAAAAGAAAAATCAATACCAGAAACACCCTCTCCCAGACTTACTTCACCGTCCTCGGTGTGAGTAGTTAAGAGAATAGTGATCAAAATAACAGCACAAAAATAAAAGATAAAAGAGATAGAATACGCTGCTATCAAAGAGATGGAGTGGCATTGTGTCCTGCTCCAGAAGGTCCCACAGCATCAGCACCTCGTGCTCTCTTCCCTCTACGCCTGCATCTCCTAGCGGAGGTAGAACTCTCAACAGACTTCTCATGAACGTCTCTAGCTGCAGCGGAGCACGAAAAGTAAGAAGCCAATTTGTAATACCCTGCCAAATCCGTCTTTGGAACGCATTGCTGGTCTGCGCTGCCTCAATTTGATAAGCCTGAAACGCATCTGCAGGCTTTGGTGGTGGTTGTAAGATGAAAGCGGTCAGATCGTAAGGGTATGAGAGTCCCTCAAAAGGCCCAGCAGCCTGTGAAAAGAACGGAGGAACTCCAGGAAATGAGCCAAAGCTAGCAGCACTAGCATGTTGCGGTAGCAGAGTAGGTGGTCGAACAGGGGCAGGTGGCAGATCATCATCTCCGCGGGAACCATGCAGCGGGTGGAAAAACGCAGGTGGAACACACAAATGGTCCATAGTAAGAAACTCCACAGCTTCCAAACTCAGAAGCCATGTCCACGCTGGGTGCGAGCTGAACATGTATGTATTGCTTCCTCCTATTCTGAAACTGGTAAACATACGGTCCACAAATGAACTCCTTGTTGACCAAAGTGAGGAGATCAAGTTGCTGGACATCCCTACCCGATTGGTCAATCTCCCTATCTGCAGAAACAAGATCAAAACCACAATGATCCATAATGCGTGCTATCACTACACCAAACCCGCAAACAAACTTCTCCCTGTCATCAAACTTGTTGTTCTTGTAATCCACTAAGTGGTATGCCAAAATGGACCCCATGTTAAACTCAGAGACGGCAGGGTAGTGGGCTCCAATATTTGGAGGCAAAAGATGCCTCACTCCAAAGAACATCAGAATGAGCTCCCACTGCGACACTCCTACAGCAACAGTAGCACCAAACAGAAGAGATCCCAGCAACCGACACGCATACCCTAAAATCGGACTACGAATCTGTGACTCCTTAGAGCGGCACGCAACAAAGCGCCCTAAGCCAATGATCTCCCAAAAAGCAAAGAAGTCCTAATGCCAATATATAGCTGTCCGCTCCCCATTGCTAAACCTGAATAAAGCGCAAAGCTCTGGGATAATCAAGCTGTAGAATTTACGCCCCACAATGAAAGAGAGAACTCCAGTGCTCGTGGCTTGCTCTGCCGCATCAGCATAAGTAACCTGCACCGAAGTGAGAAACTTGCGACACAAGTGTGGATAAGTTGGCTCGCTAACGCTCCAGAGGTCGCCTAAACCCATGCTCGCGAATAGTGGAGCCATGTTCAAGAGCAATCCGAGCTTGTCCATTGTCTGAAAACAGCTTTTCTTGGTAGTAGGCATAGACGCCTTCTTCTATTGTACCAACTTCAGTCTTTCAGCATTCCCCCCCCCCCATTGCCTCTCATTCACAAGTGGGGGTGGGGGGATCGAATAACCAAAGCACGAGAGGAAGATGGTGGTGGAGGGGGTGGTTGCTGTAGCGGTGGAGTGTCTGCGGACCTCCGTGGGCGTGCTGCACGAGATGGACTCGCTCGTCCCATCCTGCAAAATAACATTCAACATCAAAGTTAGTATTTTACTGAAAGATGTCAATTTGTTCTTTTAAAACCAATTCCATTGATGCCAATTGATTAAACAACATGAACCATCATTATTTCAACATCAAACCATAATAAAAGTAACATTCCGAGCAATTTAAGTTTCAAACTAAACATCAAAACACCCATTATCATTAAAAGGTCACCAAAATTCAAATTTTTCAACAATTCTTCACAATTTACAAAGAAATTCTTCACACAATTGATTCATTCATGCTTCAATAATATCAAATTCATCTCTAAACTAGCAAGAACACATCAATATCGAGTTTCGCAAAAAGGCACAATTTCTAAAAACTTCAATCCCTAAAATTGACACAATCTCTCAAACCAAAGGCAAACCCAAAGAATTAATCATAGATTCATGTATAATTGACCATATTCGACCTATTATAATCAAAGAAACACCATGAACCAAAGATTTTTTCAAAACCCGAATTTTAGCTCAAGAACACGCCCTGGAAATCGGGATTTTTGTGAAAGTTACCTTGTCAAACACAGAAACCGTTAGTGGCAATGGATAGAAGGAAAAAAATTGTGTGGAATAGACACTAAAATCGCGAAAAATGGTTGAGATTTGAGAAAGTTAGGAGGTTTTGAAGATTTTGTGTGAAAGAGAGAAAAAGGAGGAAGAAAAAGGAAAAGATGTTGAAGTTTAGTATGTTTAATCTTTAAAACTCATTGGAGAAGGGTTTTTTAGTGTTTTCGGTTTGGTTTGGGAGAAATAAACCGAAATAAACCGAAAAAAATTTACTGCGATCGATCGATCACCCAATTTCTATATTTTTTTAATTGAAAAACACGCGAAAAATAAATTCAAAAGTCAGTATGTTAGTCCTAAAAATCAAAGTCAAAAGAAAAATAAAAACAAAAATGTGTAAGTATCGTTACCTAGGGGGTTGCCTCCCACTCAACGCTTTTTAAACTCATTAGCTTGACTGCAGAGCCCTCTCAGACATGTATAGGATCACTGAGAGCCACAGTGGTGACCTCAGAAGCTTCAGAATCAGCCAAGTATGACTTGAGACGTTGTTCGTTCACTACGAATTCTTCTCTGTGTTTGTCCCATAGTACGACATTTCCATAGGGTCGTACTTCCTTGATTGTGAATGGACTTGACCACCTAGATTGCAGTTTTCCTGGAAACAATTTCAAACGCAAGCTAAAGAGAAATACTTGATTTCGTGGTTTGAAGTCTCTAGAAATTATCTTTTTGTCATGAAAGGCTTTTGTTCGCTCCTTGTAGATTCGAGAGTTCTCGTATGCGACATGCCTAATCTCATCAAGCTCATTTAGCTGTAGTAAAAACTTCTCTGCAACAGACTTGATGTCATAATTCAGTAACTTGACTGTCCATGCTGCCTTATACTCGAGCTCAAGTGGGAGATGGCACGGCTTTCTGTACACTAGATGGAACATTGTAGTCATAAAAGTTGTCTTGTACGCTATTATGTAAGCTCACAGTGCATCATCCAGTTTAGTAGACAAATCCTTTCTAGAAGCTCCAACGATCTTCTGCAGAATGCTCTTGATTTTCCTGTTGGAAACTTCAACCTGCCCGCTAGTCTGAGGATAAGCTACCTTATGCTTAACTCCATGTTTCTTCATAAGTACATCAAAAATTTTATTGATAAAGTGTGAACCTCCATCACTGATCACAATTCGAGGCACATCAAACCGCGGGAAGATAATGGTCTTGAACATTTTCAGTACAACTTTTGAGTCATTATGGGACTAGCAATTGCTTCAATCTACTTAGACACATAATCTACAGCAACTAGGATATACTGTTTATTGTGAAAAGATGGGAAATGACCCATGAAGTCAATTCCCCAAAAATAAAAAGACCTCAACTTCGAGAATGAAGTTTTGAGGCATCTAGTTCCTCTTGCTAATATTGTATTGTCTCTGACAGGAGTCACACTTAGAGACAAAGGCATGAGCATATTTGAACATAATAGGCCACCAAAAGCCTGCTTGAAGAACATTAGAGACTGTCTTAAAGGTCGTAAAGTGACATGCACAGTCTGATCCATGGCAATGAAAAAGAATGCATGGAATCTCTTCCTCAGTAACGTATCTCTGAAAATCCCATCAGCACATTGTTTTTATAATTAAGGTTCATCCCAAAAGTAGTGTATGATGTCTCTGAGAAACTTCTTCTTTGCATATCTGACAAAGTTAGGAAGCTCAACATATGCAGCAAGATAATTCGCGATATCGCGAAACCGTGATCGCTGCTCACTCCTGTGCCCCTACGTGGGATTCTTCGACAACTGCTGCTTTCTTGGAGCTTGTCTGACATCTAAAGCATAGACTTTCTCCTCAGGAAAGTTGTCGTTTAGTGGGACATCTTCATTTACGCGCAGTCTAGATAAATGATCTGCAACTGCGTTATCTGCACCCTTCTTGTCCTTGATCTTAATGTCAAATTCTTACATACAACATCAATCTCAGTAAACAAGGCTTGGCATCCTTCTTCGTCAGCAGATACTTCAATGCTGCATGATCCGTATGAACAATCACTTTAGAACCAATCAGATAAGACCTGAACTTCTCAAAAGCAAAGACAACAATGAGAAGCTCCTTCTCATTAGTAGCATAATTGCACTAAGCATCATCCAGAGCCCTACTAGCATAATATATCACATGCAACTTCTTGTCTTTGCGTTGTCCCAGGACTGCTCCTACTGTGTAATCACTGGCATCACGCATCACCTCGAAAGGCAATTCCCAGTCAGGAGGCTGAACGATAGGTGCACTCACCAAGGCTCATTTGATAGCTAGAAACGCATACATGCAATCATCATCAAAGTGGAACTTCACATCTTTACACAACAGTTGTGTTAAAGGTCTAGCATCTTTAAGAAGTCCTTGATGAATCTCCTGTAGAAACATGCATGTCCTAGAAAATTCCTAATCCCTTTCACTGAATCAGGAGGCTGCAGCATGGTCATCACCTCAATTTTGCCTTGTCAACCTTGATCCCATTCTCTCAAATTTTATGGCCAAGAACAATGTCATCTCTAACCATGAAGTGACACTTCTCCCTGTTTAGAACCAAATGCTTGTCTTCGGAGCGCTGTAGAACCCTACACAAATTAGAACGACACACAGAAAAAGAAGAATCATAGACAGAAAATTAATCCATGAACACTTCCATTATGTCCTCAATCAGGTCAGTAAAAATAGACATCATGCATCTCTGAAAGGTTACTGGAGCATTACACAAACCTAATGGCATTTTGCGATAAGCAAAAGTGCCATAAGGGCATGTGAATGTCGTTTTCTCCTGGTCATCCGGGTGAATAGGAATCTGAAGAAAAAAAAACCTGAATAACCATCTAAAAAGCAGTAGTAAGGATGGTTAGCCAATCTCTCAAGCATCTGATCAATGAAAGGTAAAGGAAAATGATATTTCCTAGTTGCAGCATTCAACTTTCTATAATCAACGCACATTTTATGTCCTGTAATAATCCTAGTTGGAATCAACTCATTTTTCTCATTCTTAACCACTCTTACCCCACCCTTCTTAGGGACTACATGCACTGGACTAACCCAAGTGATGTCAGAGATAGGATATATGATTCCAGCTTCTAAAAGCTTCATAATCTCTTTCTTGAAAACATCTTTCAGATTTGGGTTTAGTCTCCTCTGATGTTCTATGGAACTCTTAGACTCATCCTCTAGGTGGATCCTATGCATGCACAAATCTGGAGAAATCCATGTGATATCATCTAGAGTGTAACCTAAAGCTTTTCTATACTTCCTAAGCTCCCTAACTAGCATGGCAGTCTTAGCAGTACTCAATTTAGCATTGATAATCACTGGGTAAGTAGATTTAGGATCGAGAAATGTGTACCTTAGCCCTGCAGGAAGTAGTTTGAGCTCCAATTTTGGAGCTTTCAGCTCGCATTGGAAGCGGCACATGAATTGTCTCCAAGTGTGGCTTCTCTGAATTTTCCTCTAGCTCTGCATATGCTACAGCTTCCCAATGCTCAAACTAGCATCTAAAATCCTTAATTACTTCGATGTGTCTTCGTTCAGATAACCAAGTTCTCCTTCCTATTGAACCAAAGCAATCTTAAGAGGATCATTAGAGAAAACTTCCTCAGTTGTATCATCTGCAACCTCAGAGATGTAATCAACCCAAAAAACTTGGCCATCAATTGAAGGTCTCTTCATTGTGCTTTCCATCTCAAACTTCAAGAGTAAATCTCTCAGGCGGATATCAATCTTGCCATTCCGAAAATCTATAATGGCACCTGCAGTAGCCAAGAAGGCTCCACCAAAGATGATGGGATCTTTTGGCTCTTCGTCAAGCTTTGGCACCACAAAGTCTGCAAGTATATAACAGCAACCAATCTGGACAAGGAGATCCTCTAAGACACCCATAGGAATTCGCACTGAGCGATCTGCTAGCACAAGAGATATCTTGGTCTACTTAAATCTCGTCATTTTAATCTTCTTAGCCACAGAGAAAGGCATAAGATTAATGTTGGACCCTAAATTGCAGAGAGAATGCTCAAAGGTCAGGTCTCCAATCTTAACAGACAAAACAAATGGTCATGGATCTTTCCGTTTCTTGAGCATCCTGTTCTGTAGTACAGCACAACATTCTTCAATAATCATCATCACCCCTTCTTCAAGACTGGTCTTGTTACTGAGCATGTTCTTCACGTATCTTTTCAAAGAGGGAACCATCTGACACGCATCAATGAATGGGAGTCTTACGGTAAGCTCACTTACAAGCTCATTGCACTTTGCATCTTCTAATTCTTTTCGTGTTTGCTTTGCAGGAACAGGGTATGGGACCTTAGGGGCATAGACACGTGCAGGTTAAGAGGAAGAAGCTACAAATTTCATCCCCACCAAAGTGATCGATCGATCCCTTAGGTGGATCGTTCAATCCACCTGTAACTTTCGCAGATTCCCCTGAAATTTAATCATTTTAAGTGTTTTCTTCAATGTCTTCTTCCAAAATGATATTCTCCTCCTTTTCCTTACCCTTTTGAAGCACTGGAGTGAGTTCCTTGCCACTACGGAGTGTAATAGCTTGGATCTATTCCTAATTTCTTGGATTTTGCTCAGCTTTTCCTAGTAGAGTCCCTGGAAATCTCTTGACTGCTTCAGCAGTTTGTGCTAATTGGATGTCCATCTTCTTCACTTGTGCAGAGAGAGATTCAAACTTGATATTAAGTTCATTGTACATGTCATCCACTTTCGTATTGCTGACAGAAGATGTTGCATCATTGCTTCAAGTTTATTTTCCCGAGGCGCTAGCTCTTGTTGAAAATTCTGGAAAGTAGAGAAGGTTCCAGAAGTCTGTCCTTTATTCTAAAACCCCGATGGAAAATTCGTCACGCCCGAATTTTGCACGAACGTTTTCCCTGAAATCCAGAACCCGAGTTTTGGACGAACTATTTCCCTACAGATCCCTGCTGAAAACCACTTTTTCCTGGATTTTGCACGAAACTCTTCCCAAAAACATTTTCAAAACCCGAGTTTTGCACGAAGGTTTTCCCCTGGAATGCTGGAGGAGGGTAGTTGCAATCTTGAGGGTTGTCAACACCAATGTTGCTTATGTAGTTGAAGCCATGGTGATTTATGAAGTTCTGATTGAACCCCATGTTGTTCTGATACCCCATGTAATTTACCTCTGCAGCATTCTCAGTATCTCCCATAGCGCAAATATCTGAGTTAATGTCTGTGACATCATCGCAAAAACTCACATGCCTCTACTGGTTCTGTTGGCTCTTCGGAAGCTGAGCCACCATCGATTTCAGCTCAGATATTTAGGCACTTTCAGAAGTTGTCCCTTTTGATCCAGTGATTGCTATTACTGGATGCCAGGTTCTCGATCAACTTGTAGGCATCATCCACGAACTTAGTAATAAAGTCTCCATTATGGTTGTGTCTAGAGAGAGTTGGGACCTCTCATTTATACCTCTGTAGAAGGTATTCAGTAGGCATTCCCTAGAGAAACTGTGGTGGGGGCAGTCCCTGATGTATTATTTGAATTGTTCCCAAGCTTCAAAGAATGATTCAATATATCCCTGCTGAAATCTTGAGATCTTGTTCCGCAGCTGGTTAGATCTAGACTTAGTGTAGAAGTGAGCAAGGAATGCTCCTATGACTTCGTCCCAGGAGGTAAGAGATGTAGGGAGAAGTGATTTGTACCATCTTTAGGCTTTATCAACCAGAGATAAGATGAACAACTTGCACTTCAGGTAGTGTGCCAGAACACCATTGTTGCGAGTGGTGCTAACAATTTCTTCGATCATCTCTAGATGCTCCATCGGGTGCTCAGCTGCAAGGCCATGGAACTGATTCTGCTTCGCCAGTTGAATCACATTAGCCTTGAGTTCATAGTCTTGCCTCTCAATAGGCACCAGTCAGATGGGACTTCTGTTCACGAAAAATGCCTCCGGTGAATCGAAATCAACGATAGTGGCACATTCTAATTGTGCTGCAGATGTGTACATATTTTCATGCATATTTTGATGCATTTTAGCTTAGTTTCAT
>OVAN01012959.1:0-13268 GCA_900406275.1 Anastatica hierochuntica | reverse complement strand
CAAAGCGAGAGCGTGAGTGAATGCAATTGATAAGGAAATGGCCTCTTGCCAGGAGAGTGGACTAGGCTAGCCTTTCCTTTGGTCTAGGAATCGCGTTTAATAGCTTGATCTAACATCCTCATCATCGCCTAGCGNCTTTTACTTTTAGAACCTTAAGAAAACCAAAACAAAACTCAACCTCCTTTATTTGCTTAGATTAAGTTTAAATGTGTATTCCCAAAGCTTAGGTCCTTCTAGTCTAAGTTTGCTCCCTGTGGTTCGACCCCCAAGTACTATGATGACATATCCGTGCACTTGCGACCGTAACTCCAACACTCTTGCGAAGAAACCTTTAAATATTTTGACGATACCTAAAGTACTACAACTTAACGTCGTTCTCTTGCAGTTAAGTGAGATTTTATGTCTAAGGTGTAAAAATTTAAACTCGATGTTTTTGGCTAAAAATCTCGCATAAGTGAGATGTCATAAATTAAACTTTGTTGTAGCATTATTATAAGCTATGAGGTGTAGAAAAACCTTATTTTGAAGTACTTATCATAGTGTTGATGGTGCAACCTTTATGCACATTTTGTCCTAAATCATATTTTAACATGTACACTGATGCCATTGGTGAAACTTTGGCTTTTGTTCTAGAGCTTTATTATAACCTCATAAGTGTGGGAAAAGTTTTTTTAAAAGTTTTAGCACATTTTTATGAAGTAATTTTGATGCATCTTGTGTTATGAGTTTCTTTTTAACTTGTACTTTTATATTATTGGTTAAACTTTATCATTTGTTTAAGACCATTATTATCAGCTCATCGGTGTACGAAAACAAGATTTGGAAGCTTTTAACATTATGTTTATTCTGCAAATTTGATGAATCTTGTGTTCTGAGTGACGTTTAAACTTCTACTTTGTTGTCATAGGTTAAATTTTGCCTTTTGTTTTAGACCATTATTATAATCTCATAGGTGTAGAAAACATTATTTTAAAGTTTTTAACATAAAATTTATGTTGCGATTTAATGCATCTTTTTTGGGTAATTTTTTAACTGGTACTTTGATGTCATAATTTAAATTTGGATTTTGTTTTTAACCATTATTATAAGATCGTGGCTGTAAAAAACATGATTTTGAAAATATTAGCATGATGTTTATGTTACAACTTCGACGCACCTTGGGTTGTGGGTGACTTTTAACTTGTATTTTAATATAACTAGAGTTTTGTTCCGCGCTACTCGCGGATTTGTATCTAATTTTTTTATAAAAATTTATGTTAAAAGCAATCTTGCATTTGTGTGGTATTTAAAATTTACTAAAATCATTTATTTCATTAGAAGCACTTGTTTATATCTTAATATAACCCAAAAATATTTAGGAGGAATTTTTTCCAATTTTATATGAGACTAATTCACTTCTTTTTTAGCTATGATTCATGTAAACATAGAAATTGTAGTAAGTAAACGGCATTTATATACTAATGAATTGGTAGCATGCGAATATGTCATTACAAAGTATAGAAACTTTTTTAGTGTATATAAGCAACATGTGAGCCGGTTTTTTTTTTTTTCGCAACCACATGTGAGCCGGTTTAAAAATAAATTTCTTTATGAAAAATTATATTTCAACTAAATATAAAGCTTTTAAATTTAGAACTTAATCGAATAAATTGTTAATATGACCAGAAATAATAAAGTATTAACACAAATTAGAAGGTTTTGGAAGACCTCTTGATGTTAGAAGTGATCTATATATTTCAATATTGTAGTTTTATTTTTCACCAATGTTTTTAATAGATATATTATATTAATTTTTTTTTATATTTACGTTTTAAATATAGTTTTCGAAAATATTTTAGCATGACTAAAAACTACCTATCCTTCTATTTTAAGACTATTATTAATATATAGGGAAAAAACTAGAATGACTCTAGAAAAGACCTTAATAACTAGAATAACACCCAAAGATTTGAGTGTTAGTATAGTTAATTTAATTCCTAAACCACCCCTGCAACAACTTGAAAAAAAAATATTATAGGAATGCCATTAATGAAATTTTGCTGGGAACGAAAAAATTATGGAAAACAAATCTGTAGTAACGTTTACTTCTCGAAAAATAGGATATTTGTATACAGATTTTTTTTTTTGAACCACAAATTTTTTCTTCAACAACAAATTTGTTGTCATTTGCGAGACAACAAATTTATTAATCCGCCACAAATTTGTTTTATCCTACGAATTTTTCGTCTTAGTTGCTACAGTTTTATAAAACTCCTACAGATTTTTCGACGAAAATTCAATGCAGATTTATTTCATGTTTCTACAGATTTATATTTTTCCACAGATTTCTAAGTTCAATAACTACAGATTTATTTAACACCACAAGAGTTGTCGTGACCGATTTGTTTTTGACTTGAAACATTTCGTGATCACGACACTGCAGATTTGTTTTCCGATGAAAATTTTGTAGTTTGGTTGCAGATATATTTGAAAAAAGTTAATTACTAGACTAACATCATGTACTGACAAATATATTTTATTTGACTACAGACTTTTAGGCAACCACAGAGTATTAGTCTTATACTACAGGTTTATGTATGTTATGAAGGTACATATTTTTCTATGACTTGAATAGCGGAAAAGTTTTTTCACGTCATTACAGATTTATTTTAAAGATTTGCCTAATGTTTGTAAATGATGATTTTTTTCCACTATGATGCGACAAATTTGTGTATGTTTGTGTTACTACAGATTTGTTTTCTTCAGATTATTTTTAAATGACTACAGATTTTTTTAAAAAAAGACAAAAATACACCCTAACTTAAACTTCTGTTAATAACGTGATTAGCCATAGTAACGTGAGCAGTTAAGATTTTTTTAGAAAGCAGCCATCGACAATAGCTCTTGATCATCTTTCATCGACAATTGCACCCTAACTTAAACTTCTTCATGTTCTTTTTTTTTCTTCTTTCTTCTTTAACATGATTATTGTTCTTGTTTTATTCTTCCTCTCCATGATAATCTATTCTTCCTCTCTGCAATTAACATCTCCATTTAATTCGATGGAGCAGATTATTTTAGTTTGCGGGAATTGGATGTTTGACAACAAAAGATGGTTATTCGTCGTTGATAATGACAACGGTTCGCGAATCCTTCATTGTAATGGTAATAAACGCTTTGAGGATTTCATTACAATTACTTATGAATATTATGGATTGAATGACAAGCTTTTCGACATTGAGTTGAGTTATATGTTTCCAAAGAAGGTTATGTAGAGATTACCTCCAGATACATCTCTGGCAATCATTTCTAGTACGAGACAATTTGAATCTTTTATTGGGCAATCAAAATCTGATGTACTTCGATTTTGCGTAGAAGTAAAGAAGAAGGCACATATCGAAGTGAAAGGACGAAAATAACAGCGTCGAAGACAACGACGATGAAGACTCTCTTTTCGATTATTGCGAGGACTCCGAGGGGACCATTCTGAAGACGAGAATTTTATCTCGTATGTTGTACCATCGGAAGAGAACGAAGAGATAGTAATTTGCATACGAGGAAGGGAATTTTAGAGATCTTCTTAGAACAACCAAACGACGCTATCGAGTTTGTATCATTGGAGATATCGTCATTAGAGTTGGCTGTTGGGCAATATTTTGAAACAAAAGAGGAATTGGAAACTAGATTGAAAAGGTTAACGGTGATACAAAAGTTTGATTATGACGTGGACAAATCGACACCAACCTTGATGCGTGTAAAGTGTTGGATAGAAAACTGCACTTGGATGTTCAGAGCATCACCTGTTAGAGATTATCCGAGATTTCATGTTCGTGTCGACTTTGCTGAATATACATATTTGATAACTGAAAGTTCCTTAGGAGCCCGACAAGCAACTCTTGAGGTATTGGAAAGATTATACAAGGATTTTGTTGGCGGAGTTGGACCAACTGTGTTGCCCAATCATGTAGCAGAGGCAATGAATAAATGATTCCAGATGAAGGTAACTAAGGGAAATTTCATACATGTTTAATCGAAATTTGGTGTTTTTTCGTACTGTAGCTACAGATTTACTGAGTCATCACTACAAATTTTTAATAGTTACTTGTTCTGTCGTTACAGATTTGTTCAGTAGTTATTACAAATTTTTTACTTCTGAAATTTTTCTGTAGCTACAGATTTGTTTCTCAATACAAATGGAGTATTCGAAGGCATATCGTACGCTGAAATATGCTCGAGAATTGGTTTCTGGCAGTGTAGAGAACGGTTATGAACAACTTCCGAAGTACTTGTACATGATAAGAAGGGCGAATCCCGGTACAATGATTGATTCTATAAGAGTAGTAAAAGCCACTCGAATGCATCTGGTTCTAGAACTCTTCTCGCACTTTCGAAATCTATCCTACTCCCTTGATGTATGCCAAAAATTCCAACCGAAAGAATGCACAATCGTCCCACCATGACCTTCTTTTCTAAGCTCTAAGTCTTGCAACAATCCATAACTTTTCTCAACTCCAAGAAGGTTGGACCATTAGGCGAACCTAATCATAAATTCGTCCAAAAACTCTCATGATTAGCCATACACGTATTTCCTTCATTTATAGGATCACAATTAAGCCCCGTCATCTTAGCCCATTCATTCAATGAGAAACGAATGGGTTGACCATTAACTAGAAACCATAGCTCATGGATGTTGTTCACCGCTAGCTGATGCTTTAGAAGCCAATGAACTCTCTGGGCAGCCCATGTGTACTCAACCTCGGAAAGCTTCAGAAACACTCTAAGAGTAGAATCTTTCCAAACTGTCCATACTTCTTCTCCGAGTTCTTCTTTTATTATCCCAAATTTGTTCAACAAAAAATTATGGTTCATACTATGTAGCTTCAGCTTTAGAGGTTTCACGTGTTTGAGTAGCAGTGGTGGGTAGATGTTGTTTTTTGAAGTCATATTCTCTGAAAAGAAAAAAAAAAAAATCTGTTAGTAAATCTGTGACAATACAAATCTGTAACTAAAGAACTACAAATTTGTAGTAAATAACCAAACAAATTTGTATCAATTGGAAATTTTTAAACGCAAAATCTGTAGTAACCAAAAGTTATAAACAAAATCTGTAACTATTTTATTAAACAACCAATGAATAAATCTGTAGTCATAACATAAACAAATTAGTAGTAAACAAGCAAACAAATCCGTCACTATTATGCAAACATCACAGATATATTTGTAAATCTATCACAATTTTTATGCAAACATATATGTGACAATTTTTGTACATTTGTACCTAAAGTGAACAAATCTGTAACTATGAACAGTTACCTTCTTCCATCTAGAATAACAGAGGACGCCGACGTGGTGAAAAGAGGACGGCAGAGCAAAGGACGCCGGCGTGAAGGAGACAAAGGACACGGCGGTGTGAAGAAGCGAAGGACGCCAGCGTGCGAACAACAACGCGACGACACCGGGGAGCAGTGACAATGGAGCACAGAGAACACACCGGCAAAGAAAATATCTTCGAGAACAAGGCGGCGTTGACGAGCCCGTCGGAGTCGAGTCGCCGGTGCAGGACTGGAGCAGGATGACAATCTCGGTCAAAGTCCGTTGAAGTCGCCAACAGTTGATGTTTACTCAGTCGAGGCGGCGGCGGCGGTTTGAGAGAGAGAGGAGACCGAGAAGGTTTTTTTGTTTAGTCTTGTGCACAAATATTATTATTTTAGGGTTTACTTGTTTTTTAGGGGGGGGGGGAATTTTATCTTTTATTTAATAAATCATTAAACTAATCAAAATAGCATTAGTGTTATTAAAATGATTATTTGAATCTAATGGTCTTTTGTAAAATGATTAGAATTAGTCTAGTAAACATGTGTTATTCTAATAATAAACATGTTTTATAGAGTTAGTTTAGGTAATTAACACTTATTAATATAGTCTTCAAGTGTTTGTTTATAAATCTTCTTTAAGAGAATTTTGGTATCTCCCCTATTTGGAGCAAGAAAAATATATGTTTAAAACCAAAAAAGAATATATGCATATCTGAGGGTATTTTCTTGGGAATTTTAAAAATAAAAGATTTAAACAATTAATTGGAAAGTTTGTTCTTAACTAACGAAACTGATTCTTTCTATAAAGTATAAAGCACGAAAATGACTAATATTAAATCCTTTTTTCATTCAATCTTTCCTATGTTCTTTATGGATATGCATGTCTATCACATCCTGTTTGACATCAAAAGAAAGTGATAAACCTTGTTTTTGGTAACAAAGTGATCAACTCTGATGTTTTCTGGAAGTCTTGCTTTTACCAGAGACATGATCAAATGATAAGTATGGAAGTTTGGAAAAATAGAGAATAGGGCAAAGAAACAGAGCATAGGTGTGGTGGTGATCAATGTCTTATGACGAACCATAGAAACATGAGATCGTACGTGATAACTACTTGAAACCTAATAGCTACATTTCAAGAGCCACATATATACAAATCACATGAAGGTGTTGATGTTCTAGTCTTTAAGAGTCATGAATGATTGATGTATCAACGTTAGATCAATGCAACATAAGCTATAATTTGCATAAGCAAAAATAAAAGTTGCTTGCATGTGTATGCCTAGAGGAAAGCGTATATTTCTATATGCATATGCGGGTACATAGATTCAGTGAAGTCCATGTGAATAATAATGTGTAGATGGCGTTAGAAGCATATGCGAAGTGGTTAGAGACGAAAGACAATCCCGTAAAACAAAAAGTTATCTTCATGATTAGATTATATGTTCCTGCATAAGACAAAATATATGAATTCAAAACCTCTACAGATTATAGATAATTCATAAAAATAAATATTTAGTTTCCGAAGATAAAGAGAAAAGAATTCCAAATGTGAGTCTGTAACATCCTGGCCCGTAGAAGTTGGGCCAGAATTAAAGTTTTATGAGAAAGGCCCAAGTCCAACAAAGAAACCATAAAATCATTCTATTTATTCCTCAAGACCTAAGTTTCCTCCTCATTTTGTTGCTGTAGCCGTCGAATAGAGAGAGAGATTGAAGCTAGAGAGAGAGGAGATGAGAGGAGAAGAAGAAGGCCTATGCAGTCTCCGGAGACAGAACTGATACACTGTGGGAGAACAGATGAAAGGCCGACCAAATCATGAGGGATCGATCTGGAATTCCTCCAGTAAGTGCTCCTCTCTTAGATCTATCACCTCCATCAAACGGTTCATCATTTGGAGTCTTCTTTTGAAAGTTATGGTTGTTTTCCCGAGGGGTATCGATGCAGAGCGGATCTGCGACCAGAAAGAAAGATGAGGACGATCGGCTATCCAAACGGCGTCTGATCGGAGCAAACTCGGCGGCTATGTCAAGAGAACATCTGGGGCTACAATCTGAACAGTCGGATCTCATGGTTAACGGTTAGTTTGAGAGTTATGTCTTCATTTCTAAGTGACATAGAATCTGCCAGATTTCCAAATCTGTCACGTCTTGGTGTAAAGGGAGCTTGGCTCATCTGTAGGTTGTTTCTTGGGTTGGTCTTCTGTAGGAACGATGTATGCTCTCATATCTATCCACTGGTAAAAGGAAAACTAGATTTGGATCCATATGATGGGAGAAGCGTGCCTCCAGAGTCGATGCAACGAATCTGTCCACATGCGAAGGAAGCTGAGAATGAGGTTTGTGATCATCTGCGAGCGGCAAAGGTAAGGAGCTACCCACATGATCCCCCGTACTCTTCAGTTTAATATCCAGCTTCTACAATATAGGATTTCTCACAAAATTGATTGAAAGTCCTGCTTGGTGTCTGTCTTGAATGGTAATTGTGATTTGTAGGATTGTTAGGATGCCAGATTAGATTGGTTGTGATTGTTGCATTGTTTGGGGTAGTTGAATCGCATGGGATGACAGAGTGTGAGTGTGAGTGTGAGTATAAGGGTACATGTGCATGAGCATAAAAGATAATGTTGAGCATACCATTGATTGTGATTGCTGCATGGGAAAAAAGTAGATTGTGTGGGGATAATTAAGTGACCCGGGGTTTAGTGTTAGGATGGGTTGCTTGCTATATTTGCGTGATTGATGTTATGTCCTAGATGTTGCTCTGTTAGGCTGGGACTGCGGACTTGTGTGGTCTAGCATCCCATTCCTTGCTGAGTGATTCCCCTGTCACTCACCCCTTCTCTCCTTTCTCCCAAAACCTTTCCCCCCCTACAGGAGAGCAAGACGAGTAACTGGAGATGATGACTTGGGTGTTTGGTGTCATTTTGAGTTTTATTTAATTTAAGTTTTCTTTTAAATTCTCGTTGGTTTTATTTGGTTATTTCAATTTCAGTTTGGATTTCCGGTTTTCCGGTTTAGTTTGGTTTTCCGCTGTGACATTTGAGTTATTTATTGAATAAAGTTGGTTCAAGAGTTGAGTTAAGGTTACGTGAGTTAGAATCTAAGTGCGGATGTCACAATTTTGGTATCAGAGCGGGTTTGCCAAACCGGTTCTGACCCGGGAGGCAGTGAAAGGAGAGAAATTGTTTTATGAGTCGGTTTCCAATGGTTTTCAAAGTATTTTGGGTTTGGGAAATTTTGAAAAGTAAAAGAACACCATGCCACCTGAAGTTATTCCTGACTCGTCATTGCGTTCCTGGTTCAGAGTAAAGCCTAACCAGCTTATTTCTTTTTGAAGTCTAACCCGTGTTTTTGAAGGGAAGTTGTCATCGCATAGTACAAGTTGAACGCAACAGAAACATGGTGGAACAATATCAGAAAGTGTCATACCTCGCTCAACCAAGTTCAACTTAGGGCTAAAGGAATGTCATAAGGCAAAGGGTATAAGGACAATCCTGAACTATAGATATGGAAGGAGCCATACAAAGAGTCATGGGACACACTTAAACGAGAGCAAAAGGATCTGAAGGACGAGATTCTAAGGACGCTCATCAGTCGCATGGTAAATGAAGTGCCATGGTGTAACAAAGAAGGATTACCAATGGAACGGTATCCACAAGTGATGTCCGCTGCTCATCCTAGCTCGCAAGACTAAAGGAACATCTTGTGGAAATAGAGGCTAGAGGACAAAGTCTCTGCTATGCAAGGGGATGTGAGCATTAAGGACAAGTCTTGTAAAGAACGACCTCCTTTGCAAGGACTGAGGTACAACAAGAGCTGCCTAGAAGGAACCCAGGTAAGAACGTGATGGGAAAACGGTAGAGCATTAGCAGTAATTAGAGTAAGCCAAGAAACCATACTTGTGCATGAAAGGTAAATGCCAGTGGACATCATTGAAATGAAAGGACAAATTCTCCCTAGATCATAGATGGCAGAGAAATGAAATCTCTGGTGCATAAGGAAATGTACAATTGTGGTCTCTCCCGAAGGAGGACACTTCGGAGATTAGTCGGAAACTAAGTGAGAAAGAGAGTTGAGATCTGAGTCAAGAATGGTCAAAGGAAGACCGAACCTATGTGCTAACACATTCGAACGGACTCGTGTGCAGACATAACAGCCGTCCATCGCTCAGGATGTAGCAACTCTCAGAATTCGGGACGAATTCTTTGTAAGGGGGGGAGAATTGTAACATCTTGGCCCGTAGAAGTTGGGCCAGAATTAAAGTTTTATGAGAAAGGCCCAAGTCCATCAAGGAAACCCTAAAGTCATTCTATTTATTCCCCAAGACCTAAATTTCCTCCTCATTTTGTTGTTGTAGCCATCGAATAGAGAGAGAGAGACAGAGAGAGAGAGAGAGAGAGAGAGAGATTGAAGCTAGAGAAAGAGGAGATGAGAGGAGGAGAAGAAGGCCTATGCAGTCTCCGGAGACAGAATTGATACACTGTGGGAGAACAGATGAAAGGCCAACCAAATCATGAGGGATCGATCTGGAATTTCTCCAGTAAGTTTTCCTCTCTTAGATCTATCACCTCCATCAGACGGTTCATCATTTGGAGTCTTCTTCTGAAAGTTATGGTTGTTTTCCCGAGGGGTATCGATGCAGAGCGGATCTGCGACCAGAAGGAAAGATGAGGACGATCGGCTATCCAAACGGCGTCTGATCGGAGCAAACTCGGCGGCTATGTCAAGAGGACGTCTGGTGATACAATCTGGACGGTCGGATCTCATGGTTAACGGTTAGTTTGAGAGTTATGCTTTCATTTCTAAGTGACATACAATCTGCCAGATTTCCAGATCTATCACGTCTTGGTGTAAAGGGAGCTTGGCTCATCTGTAGGTTGTTTCTTGGGTTGGTCTTCTGTAGGAACGATGTAGGCTCTCATATCTATCCATTTGTAAAAGGAAAATCAGATTCGGATCCATATGATGGGAGAAGCGCGCCTCCAGATTCGATGCAACGAATCTGTCCACATGCGAAGGAAGCTGAGAATGAGGTTTGTGATCATCTGCGAGTGGAAAAGGTAAGGAGCTACCCACATGATCCCCCGTACTCTTCAGTTTAATATCCAGCTTCTACAATATAGGATTTCTCACAAAATTGATTGAAAGTCCTGCTTGGTGTCTGTCTTGAATGGTAATTGTGATTTGTAGGATTGTTAGGATGCCAGATTAGATTGATTGTGATTGTTGCATTGTTTGGGGTAGTTGAATCGCTTGGGATGACAGAGTGTGAGTGTGAGTGTGAGTGTGAGTGTGAGTGTGAGTGTGAGTATAAGGGTACATGTGCATGAGCATAAAAGATAATGTTGAGCATACCATTGATTGTGATTGCTGCATGGGAAAAAAGTAGATTGTGTGGAGATAATTAAGTGACCCGGGGTTTAGTGTTAGGATGGGTTGCTTGCTTTGTTTGCGTGATTGATGTTATATTCTAGATGTTGCTCTGTTAGGCTGGGACTGCAAACTTGTGTGGTCTAGCATCCCATTCTTTGATGAGTGATTCCCCTGTCACTCACCCCTTCTCTCCATTCTCCCAAAACCTTTCCCCCCTGCAGGTGAGCAAGACGAGTAACTGGAGATGATGACTTGGGTGTTTGGTGTCGTTTGGGTTTTATTTAATTTAAGTTTTCTTTTGAATTCTCGTTTGTTTTATTTGGTTATTTCAATTTCAGTTTGGATTTCCGGTTTTCCGGTTTAGTTTGGTTTTCCGCTGTGACATTTGAGTTATTTATTGAATAAAGTTGGTTCAAGAGTTGAGTTAAGGTTACGTGAGTTAGAATCTAAGTGCGGATGTCACAGAATCAACGCAGGATCTGAGAATGGAATACATGGAAGGAGGGAAACTATTATGCTCAGTTTTTAACTTCTTATTCAATAACGAAACTATGATATTGGAGCAGAGGTTCAAATCACAAAATTATGAATAAAGTTGTTGATGTAAGAAAATTAGGAGAAGAATGGCACATTTTCTGGACATTTTGCAAATGAAAACAGTACATGATAGATGGGCATAAGACTGTGTATGGAGAACATAGTGGGAAGCTCTTGACAACCTTATTAATGGATTGAGATTCTCTATGCATATTTGCTCCTTAGTCATTGAAATTCCTTCTTGTATCTGCTTGAGGAATTTCATGGTCGAAGACATAAGATTTAACCATCAATGCACTCAATCGTAGAGCATATTGTTGGAATTTAGTTCTTAAGTCCCGTCTCGATCTATATGTTAATTCACGGATCTAAAGACACAAAGATTGTTACCCAGTTCACGGTTTCGAACCGCTACGTCTGGGGAGAGTATGTCCTCTCAATATACTATATGAAAAATCGGAAAACACCTCCGATGTGGTTTACAGATTAATCTCTCTCTCACACAATGGATTAAGCAAGAAGAAACTAAACGATTCTCCAGAGAAACTATTATTCTCTCTCTATCTTTACGAGCCACCTCTAAGATGCTCGGAACCCTCAGAATTTAGGATTACAGATTTCTCTAGACTAGACTCTTGTATTTATAGACTTTGGATTTCCTTTTCCTTGTAGTATAAGGAATTTCCTTTTATTTTCTTTTGCAATTAGGAAAACCATAATCTGGCCCAAATCTTGAGATGATTGAAATCCGATATTTCTCATTCCCCACCTTCGGATTCAGACAAATCTTGACGCTTCTGCAATACTTCCTTCCTTTTTTTTGTTCTTCTTCATGATTTATTCTTTTGGAATCTCCACCTTGATCCCAACTTGATATCTCCGTGTGAGTTTCCCTTTAGAACCCTTGACTCTTGGTTCTACACTTGGCATTTGATCTTTTAGTAAACCATCAATCTCTTAATTCCTCATAGTCCTTTGTCCCTTTGCAACTTGATTTCTTTTATTCTACTCATGCACATTGGATCTTGAATCAAAGAACATGAATTGTACTAGTTAACCTTGGATCGAACATTTTTCACCAAACTTTGCTAACAAACAACTCCTCTTGAATCAACTGCAGAAAAACATCTAGGTCACTCATGCTTCATTCCTCGAAACAGACTTTGACTTACTTCTTATGACTACACTGAACTTGAACATCACTTTGAGCATCACTTTGTACCGCTGCTTTTCACAGCAGAACCTGCCGCCTAACTCCACCTGTTTAGGAGACTATCGGCACAAGTATCTTTGCTCCACTTCTGTTCAAACTCTTCTGTCGACTTCTTTAAACTCGTCTCACATCCACAACCTCGTGACATGTCTGAGACATCATCTTACAGCCTTTAACACTTCACTCTATAGTCTTTGAAGTCGCTTCCTTGTTGTAATCTTATTTTGCATCACATCACACGTATGCAAACTCCACCTATCTTTGGCACTAACATATTTTGCATCACATCTCTCGTGTGCAAACTCCACCTATCTTTGACACTAGCATCTTCACTAGGAGATCAATATGAATCTTCAACCTTTACTCATGATCTTTTCGTAGGAGTGTCTCCTTCTTACTGATAATGATTCACTTGAACACCTTGCAAGTGAATCCTCCAGAAGATTCTTCTGCTCGACCTGCACAAGATGCGTATCGGTGTTTCATAGAACATGACTTGTTCTGCTTCCTCAATGCAGCTCTTTTCTTTGAATTCTTGATCCCATCTTGGATTCCACTTCAATTTTTCCTTTTAGTATGGGTCGCGCCCAATTTACAAGAAACTTTAGATTCAAATAACCATCACAAACTGACCTATTTCTCAAGCTCAATACAAAAATCGAATGAGCTCACTTTAGCACCTTCTCTTGCTCCCCACGTGANTGATGCAACCCTGGATCTCTGAAACTAGAAAACAGAACCTTTCGGAACTGAATTAGATCAGGATATGCGAAAGACAGCAGTCGAATTCGATGATTGGGGAGGAACAAAGGGATAGACGTTTCAGATCTAGAGAATTAACTCTATATT
>OVAN01012958.1:1029-13269 GCA_900406275.1 Anastatica hierochuntica | reverse complement strand
TGTTTATGTTATTGCTTTTGTTTTGCCTTGCTTAATATATTGTTAGGAAACAAACCCCTTCTTGATTTTCTTAGATTAGGAGGATTTTGTATTCTCAAAGTTTAGACTTTTCTAGCTTGACGTGCTCCTTGTGGTTCGACCCCAAAGTACTACAATAGCATATTCGTGCACTTGAGGATTGTGTGATTGTTAGGAAACGAGCTTTTATAAATTTTAAAGCTTTGTTGCCTTTTGTTTCTTTTAAAAAACCACGCAACAATGGTCGCCAAGGCTCCATAGTCATCCCAAGGCGCCATAGTGACGTTAAGGCGCCATAGTCACGCCAAGGCGGGATGGCCATACCATGAATCCATGGTCAAGCTGCCGCTATAAAAGGACTACTAGTTCCACCTATGCAAAAACCAAAGACCAACACAAATTACACTTGAAGTCATAGAAACTTATCATTATATCATTGACTATTATCCTACTTTCAAGTTATTAATGAAGTATCTCTTTCGTTCATCATTCCATAGAGTTGCGCTTGTTACAGGTGATTTTGGTTGTTCTTTTTAAGCACTACGGAAGTTGGAGGTCAATGAATGTGTAGCAAAGGTAGTTTGAAGATATTCTAAGCTTAAAGTTCAGTAAAGGCAAGAGAACAAGTGTTTTATTGATTTCTTAGCCTAGGGTTTCGCGTGTCCATGTTTTGCCCTTAAGCTTTATATTTATACATGGAGTTCATGATTATCCCTTCAAGAATTTGATATATCATGATTATCTATAAAAATATATGCATCTTTATCTACAGAATACACATCATTATCTGCTAATTTAAATGGTAAAAAAGCAATAGTCGGCGGTCGGCTGGCTTCCGGCTTCCTGCTAAGGTCTTCTGATTTCCTGCTTCCGGCTATGCAATGTTGTCTGGCTTTCTGCTTCTGGGCATTCCCCTGCTTTGAGGTCTTATTGTTGTTCTCCATTTAAGCCTGGAGGAATTCCCATGACCGAAATTACTCCCAACAGTTTGCCTTATTGCGCAGGTTCGATCCGAAGCTGTGGAATAAAAATGTCTTCTATGTGGCTTAGGCAGGAAGCTATTAGTTGCTTGGCCTTTTTAGCTATGACTTGTACCGCCTCTATTTCCCCTAAGTGTCTGCTTGCTTTTAGTTTGAATTCCATCAAATGATAGGCACCATTGCAGCAAAAGGTTGAGTCTAGCTCTTGACGTCCGACCTCAGAGCTTTAAGTTTCAAACTTCATGAGTCGTTAGCACTTTTCAAGGACCGTTGTTTTGATCAAAGATCCCAGCCATTGACTTCATGAGGATCAGAGGAAGAGATTATAGCCATTTGATGAAGATTTGCATAGATTTGAGAAGAAACAATATAGTTGTTACTTCCGCGAGATGTGTGCCTATGATTGGACCTGTGCGGCTGATTTCGATTTCTTCTCTTTCCTTTTAAACCTTTTCTTTCTTTTTTGTCTTGCATTTTAACTTCTTCTTCTTCCTTTTTCTACTAAACGCTTTGCTTCAAGAATCCCTGTCGAACTTTTCATCCGCGATTTAAGGTTAGATCTTCTTCTTCCTTCTTCGTTTCGTTTCTTTAAAACTATATTAAAGATAACAACTTTTAGGGTTTCGAATTAGCCTTAGCTTCTAAGCTTTCTTGTCCCAATCAAAACTTAGATTCAAGATCAAAAGCCTTCTGAGCCCAAAATGACCAGCTCTGGTGATGAGTTTTCCTCGGTAGCTTTGTCTTCCGTCGGTGCTCGCGTTCGAAAGAGGCACCTAATTAGGACTAGTCCCTCTACCGAGGCCGGAGGATCTTTCGACCACATGGAGATCCCCGAAGCCACTCCTCTCCCCTTGCGATCCACTGCAGGTCTAAAGCTCCTAATGGTAGGCCCTTTTTCTAATGTGAGCTCTGAGATCTTGGAAGATTGGCGGCAACAATATTCTATCAAAGAAAGTGTCCATTGGAGAGAGCTTAGGAAAGACGAGAGGGCTTCTGAATGCCCATGAGATGAGATAGCCATGTATTAAGGCTATTTCGAGGCCAGAGTCAAGGGTACGAAATCGGCCTTGCTGAGGAATGTCTCGTAACACTTCAACATCTGTCCTTCCCAGCTAAATCCACCTTCTTGGAGGATCTTTACTGCCATCCACGTGCTCAACGAGTTTCATGGGCTAGATCTTGGCATCAACGAGCTTCTATACTCCTATTACTTCACCCATGTTCTTCCAGGTGAGGGCAAATATTACTTCCGCCCTAAAGTCGGTGTTCCTTTGGTTTTAGAGCTGGAAAAGGAGGAGAGGAAGGGTGCGGCTTTCTCCAAGCATTGGGCTCAAAAGTTCATTTTCATGAGAGTCGGGCCGTCTTATGGATTCTCCACTCTTTGGAAATTCCCTGGTAGGTTTAGGATGCTTTTATTTTTACTGCTTCTAGCTTTGTCATTAACCTTCTTGGCCTTTTGCTTTTGCAGAAGTGTCTACGGAGAAATCGGAGGAAGGCAAGAAGAAAGCTAAGGAAGCTTTCGAGATCTCTGCTGAAGAAAGGAGCATCCCGTTCTTGCTAAGCGAGGAAGCGTTGAGCCAAAGCAGCATCAGGGGTTTGTCCACTGCCTTTTGCTTCGATTTTCTATCTCCCCTTTGACTAACTTCTTGGCTGACTTTTTGCCATTTTGCAAGGAATATGTCAGGATCTAGGTCCAAGGTGTTGGAGGACTTTAAAAAGTCTCAGGCGGCGAGGAAGGCAAAGTTGGCATCTTGGAGCAAGGCTCTGAAGGTGGTGGAGATCTCGGAGTCTCCCTCTGTTGGGTCCAAGAGGAAGGGGACCCAAAAAGCCATTGCCACCAGCAAAAAGCAGAAGGGTCTTCCTGCCAAACAGTTCTCCTCCTCTGTCTGCGATCTCGATGGTGCCCTGGAGCACCTACAGAGCTCCATCTTTCCTGTGCTTCCTTCCCGCTCTCCTAGTTCTGACAACTTAGGCATTTTGACCAAGTCCAGAAGGGGATGATCAAGGTCACTGATTTTCCCTTGGTTTTCGGCTGGCCTTTTGATTGTTTCCTTTTCTTCTGGCTAACTTTCCTCCTCTTTGTTTTTTACAGCTAGCTGCATCGCTCTTCCATGCAAAGGATCAGATCGCTACAGAGGTGATCTCTACAGGGAAGGTCCAAGTGGAGAATTATCTCGCCAAGCTAAAGGCAGAGAAGGACAAGTTTGTTGGCTTGGAGAAGGAGCTTAGGGAGATGAAGGAATTGCTCTAGGGGCTGGAATCGGAGAAGGAGAAGGCAGCAAAGAAGGTCCTCAACCTGACTATGGAGAAGGCGAAGCTGGAAGAAGAGCTTGGCAACCTGGACACCCGGGTGGCAACCTTCACAGAGGAGATTTCCATGGCCGTCAACGGCGCCAAGATAATGGGGGCGTTTGGAGATGGTCCGAGACTACCTCGAGGGTGAGGCCAAGTCTTGGAACTTACATGAGGAATTTGAGAATTACAAGATATTGGAGGCGGAAGAGAATGGCCTCGATGCTCCCACCTTTGAAGATGAACCAGAGATTCCTCCTGCCATGACTTCTACGCCCCCAGCGGACTCTGCGCCAAATGCTGAGAAATCTGGCTCTCCTGATCCTCCAGTTGCCTACCCTCCAGACCCGGAACCAAGAATCAAGCTGCTCTCCCCTTGTGAGATTTATTAACTTTTTTGTTGATGATGATCTACCCCTGCGTGGGCCTACTTTTGCCCCTTGTGGGCTTTGTAATGACTTTTCATGGCCTTAGTGGCCTTAACTCTTTGGTGGCCTTCTTGGCCTTATTTCTGTTTGCTCTTTGGAGCTTCAAACTCGCATTTCGACCTTTCATGGCCTTCATGAATATTTTTCAAGTTCTCTGTTGTCTTCCTGCCTTAACAGTTTCTTCACTTTGATTTAGAGATGAAATTCATGGCCAATGCTTTGGAAAGTTTTTTACCATTGGCACCTTGACCGACTGACTTCTCGCTATAAGCTTCTGGCCTTTGCGTCTTGACCGGCTGGCTTCTGGCTATAACCCTCTGGCCTCTGCGTCTCGATCGTCTTGACTTTCGGCTTTCTTGCCCCTGGTTTTTTATCGATATTCCGACTGTTTGACTTCTGGCTTATTGGCCTATAGTCTTTGTCGTGTCTTGCGAGAGTTTCTGAGTTCCAAGTTAAGATAATCTCATTATCTCTCTTTTTTTAGGGAGTTCTGCTTCTTGTCCTAAGACAATGCTTAGGTTCCTAAGACGTGTTTTTGGCCACTTGATACCCAGAGGTATCTTCTGGCTTTTTGGCATTTTGTTACCTGGAAGTAACCACTAGCTTGTTGGCATTCTGTTACCAGGAGGTAACCACTAGCTTGTTGGCATTCTGTTACCAGGAGGTAACCACTAGCTTGTTGGCATTATGTTACTTGGAGGTAACCACTAGCTTGTTGGCATTCAGCTATTCGGAAATAGTTTTTTTGCTTTGCTACATTCTGCTTCCTTCAGTGAAGCCACTATAAGTCTTATTGGTTTTGCTGGTATGGACCTCCCCCGCAAAGGGATCCAAGTGCCAGACTTTTCGTCTTCTCACCACATTTGGGTAAGTAGGTATATGTGATGCTCCGTGCTCAGGTCACATGGCTTTTGCATTTACTGTGACCTGGTAAGCAAGGTTAAGCTATTTTGCTTTCTGCTCAGCACTCTGCTTTCCGGTTAGCCACTCTCTGTTAAGCAGAATAAGCAACTCTTTTTTTTGTCTCTTGCTTTCTTTCAGGTATTTTCCCTTGTTCAAGTAGAGTTTTTTTTTTGAGCTTTTCGCTTTTGTTTTGTAAGGGAATGTTGTTTGTATTACTTCTTTATTGAGGAGTGGTCATTCAACTTATTTGCCCCTTGCTTTAACTGAATTTCCTCGCGAGAAAACAATTGTTTTATTGATAGGTATCCATCCTTAGACGTAGCATGCTTACATAAGAAAATATGTAAAAGAAATTAAAAAATCCAAAGCTGAGAAACATATCTGGGGTATGGTCTTCTGGGTCAGGAGCATTTTTTAGAAGAAGTAAGAGTTTAGGTGTAACGCATTCCAGCTGTTTAGCTGTACTTTTCTGTACCGGTGTTGTAACTTGTATGCTCCTCATCCTTTGACTTCAACTATTTGGTATGGTCCTTCCCAGCCAAGCGCCAGCTTACCCACGACCTTGTCCCTGGTGTTGTCAAAGACTCGGCGCAGCACCCATTCTCCTTGTTGGAACGTCTTGGTTCGTACCTTCTTATTGTAGGTGCGAGCCACTTCCTGTTGATACTTTGAGTTTCGGATTATTGCGGCTTCCCTTTTTTCGTCAAGGAGATCCAGGGACAAAGCCATCAGCTCTTCGTTCTCTTTTGGGGTTAGAAGCTCTGACCTGGCCATTGGGACGCTGACTTCGGCGGGAGACACCGCCTCTGTTCCGTAGAGCAGGGAGAAAGGTTGTTCGGTAGAACAGGGAGAAAGGTTTTCCCCTGTTGAAGTCTTGATGTTGGTTCGACATGCCCATATGGTTGATGGAAGTTCTTTGACCTAGTTGCCTTTGGCGTCGTCCAACCTCTTTTTCAGAAGATATACTATTGTCTTGTTAGTGAATTCGGCTAGCTCGTTGAATTGTGGATGTCTCGGAATTGCGAAGCTTAGTTTTATGCCCTAATCTTCGCAAAACTTCTTCAAGTTTTTGCTTGTGAACTGCGGGCCATTGACTGTAACTATCTCTTGAGGTGTTCCGACTCGTGTTACCGCATTCTTCTAGAGGAACCTCTTAATTTGAACATTCGTAATCTTCCTCAAGGCTTCTGCCTCCACCCACTTAGAGAAGTAGTCTGTAACTACCAAAAGGTATTCCAGCTGTCCGGGAGCTGTCGGGAATTTTCCTACAATGTCCATTCCCCACTTCATGAATGGCCATGGACAAATTACAGATTTGAGGTTTTTCGGGGGAAGCTTGGATACTTGTGCGTGCTTCTGGCATTTATCGTAGTACTTGGCCATCTGGAGGGCGTCATGGGCCATTGTAGGCTAATAATAGCTTGTTGTATTGGCTCTTAGCACCAAGATTCTTCCACTAGAGTGGGATCCGCACTCGCCTTCATGTAGTTCTTTGAGGACTAAATCTCCATCTTTCGGCTCTACACATTTGAGGTATGGATCCGAGAAAGACCTTTTGTAGAGTTTCCCGTGGATCATGCAATTACGGGATGCTTGCCTTTTGATCTTACGACATTCACTCTTTATATTGGGCAGGACGTCATCGTTTAGATAGGAAGTAATGGGTGTCATCCAAGTTTCTTCTTTTTCGATGTTAGAGACTTGAGGTCCTTCGACGTCCTCGTCTGTAGCCGACCATTGGAGAACCAGCAAAGGTATGCTAGTTGGCTCCGTGGTTATTAGGGTTGAGGCCATGTTTGTCAGGGCGTCCGCATGCGAATTTTGTTTGCTCAGGATCTGTGTGAGTTTGCATGCTTTGAACGAATCAATGAGCTTCTTGGTTATGGCCAGATACTTGGTCATGCTAGCATCTTTTTCTCGGTAGTCATATTGCGTCTGGCTTACGATTGATTGGGAATCACTTTAAACGTGTAGGTTTTCTATTCCCAAGTCTTTTGCTAGGCTGAGTCCTGCAAAAAGGCTTCATACTCACTTTCATTTTTGGTGGCTCTAAAGTTGCATCTTACTGCTCTTGATACCACTTCTCCTCTTGGTGAGATGAGCACGAGGCCTACTCTTGCCCCTCATATGTTGCTAGATCCATCTACATAAAGCGTCCTTTCTTCTTTACTTTTACTTTCCTGCTGGATCCTGGCTTCTTTTTTGGCCCCTGGTACCATTGGCGGGGAGAATTCGGCTATGAATTCTGCCAGGACTTGTGGTTTGATCGCGGTGGCAGGGCGGAACATCACATCATACTCGCCTAACTCGACTTCCCATTTGGCTAATCTTCCAGATACTTCCGGCTTGTGGAGTATAGACTTGATAGGGAAAGATATGATGACTATCACCGGTTGAGCCTGGAAGTAGGGACGCAACTTCCTAGTCGAGACGACCAAGGCGAGAGCCAGCTTTTCCAGGTGCTTATAGCGAGTCTCGGTATCCGGAAGGGACTTGCTTACATAGTACATTAGACGTTGCTTGTTTCCTTCTTCTCTGACCAAGACGGCACTTACGGGATGCTCTAAAACAACGAGGTATAAGAGCATAGGCTCTCCATCTTGGGGCTTTCAAAGAAGAGGTGGCGTTGTGAGATATTCCTTGAGCTTGACTAGGGCATCTTTGGCCTCTTGGTTCCATTCAAATTTCTAAGTGAACTTAAGGACTTTAAAGAATGCATGAGATTTTTCGGACAACTTTAATATGAATCTACTCAAGACCGCCATTCTTCGAGTAAGCTTATGGACGTCTCGTGTAGTTTTGGGTGAAGGGATTGCTTGGATCACCTTGATTTGCTCTGGATTTGCTTCAATGCCCCTGTATGTAACTATATACCCCAAAAATTTATTGAAGCTTACTCTGAATGAGCACTTAGAGGGGTTGGGCTTCATATTGTACTTCCTCAAGGTAGAGAAGGCTTGTTGCAAGTGGGCTATGTAGTCTTCCGCTTCTAAAGACTTGACCAGCATATCGTCTATATAGACTTCCATGGACTGGCCAATTTGGTCTTCGAACATCATGTTGACTAGTCTCTGATGGGTGGACCCGCATTCTTCTATCCAAAAGGCATCACCTTGTAGCAGTAGATTCCACGAGAAGTCATGAAAGATGTCTTTTCCTGGTCGTCTGAATGCATGAGTATTTGATTGTACCTGGAAATGGCATCCATAAAGCTCATCAACTAGTGTCCATTTGTGGCATCCACCAACTTGTGTATATGAGGCAAAGGGAATGGATCTTTAGGGCAAAATTTGTTTAGATCCGTAAAATCTATGCAAACCCTCCACTTGCCATTCTTCTTCCGGACCACGACGACGTTTGCTAGCCAATCCGGGTAGTGGACCTCCCTAATGAACTCGACCGCAAGGAGGTTCTTGACTTCATCATTAATGATTGCGTCTCATTCAGGTGCGAACTTCCTCCTTTTTTGCTTGACCGTTGGGTACTTGGGATCCACTTGCAACTTATACACTATGATTTATGGGTCAATCCCTGGCATATCCACGTGGGACAACGAAAAGCAATCGGCCTTGGACCTCAAGATGTCTATCAGCCTCTGAAGTAGGCCTTCTTGCCATCTTGCACCTATTCTGAAATTTCTGTCTAGTTCTCCAAGTACCAAACGTACGTCGTCCAGCTGCTCCACTTCCGGCTCCTCAATGTGTAATGCGGGAAGTGTCTTCTGTAATTGCTACAAGGGGGCTATCTTTCCGTTTAAAGTGGTTTGGTAGCACGATCGAGCATTCTTTTGGTCATCCTTGATCTCCTTGATCCCCCATGGGGTTGGGAATTTGAGTACTTGGTGTAGATTTGACGACACAACTCTCATCTCGTGCATCCAAGGTCTTCCCATGATCGTATTATAGGCGGAGGGATAGGTTGACTCCTCCAGCACAAACTAGGAGTGCTATCTCTAAAATGGTTTGCTTGACCTCTCCGCTGAAGCCAACCAACAATGTTGTCTTCTTGGTTAAGGCTTCCTGGGTTAGACCCAAGTCTGTATAGGCTCCCAGGAAAAGTATGTTCGTAGAGCTTCTATTATCGATGAGTACCCTATTCACAAAAAAATTCGCCATCGATATTGAAACAATCAATGCGTCGTGGTGTGGAGTCAGCATCCCATCTTGTCCTCCAACCATGAAGCTTTTGACTTCCAGGCTAAGATTCTGGCGCTTGACTTCTGGGGTGCCCTAATTTTTTTTTGCAAGCCTTATGCTTTTCTTTGCAGCGGCATGTGTAATACCACTTATCTCTGATCCTCCGGATATGACGTTGATCACCCTATCATGCCTTGGGGAATCTGGCGCTTGACGGCCTACTGGGACTCAGTTTGCCTGAGTATCCAGCATCTCCTTTGCTTTGTTAGAGAGGAATTCTCGTAGGTCTCCCTTCTTGAGCAGCTTGTTGACTTCTGTTCTTAAGGATATGCAATCCTCCGTTCTGTGACCGTGGTCATTGTGGAAGTTGCACCCTTTTTTCGGATTCCGGCAATGGTCGGGTGACCTCATCTTCTGGGGCTATTTGACTTGGCCTCCCATCTCCTTCAGGACTCCTACCAGCTCCGCGCTTGATATTGATTGGTTGGATACATCCGGCCAAGTATGTACTGGCGGGAATCTGTTGCCAGTCGGCTTACCCAGAGGCTTGTGTCCTTTGACTCCCTTCTGTCCATCTTCTCTGGCAGGTCTTTGGTAGGGCTTGTCATCTCTTATTCTCAGTCCTCATGACCCGAGATGCTTTCCTGGCAAGTAGATCTTCTTCCCACTAGATCAACGCCTGGGCGCGGGAGAGCACGTCTTCCATCATTCTACATTGATATTTGGTGAGATCCTTGTACACATCACCATCAGGCAGAAGTCCTCTTTTGAAGGTTGAAATTGTTGTGGCAACACTGCAATTTCGGATCGTGACCTTCTGGTTGTTAAAGCGATGAAGGTAGCTCCTGAGTCGCTCTGCCTTATGCTGTCTGATCTCATGAAGGTCTTCAGAGGATTTGGGAGTTACTCTGCTGCTAGCAAATTGCTCCACAAACTGGTCGGTCAGATGAGCAAAAGATCTTATGGTTCCAGTTGGAATCGATATGAACCATTGCAAGGTGGCTCCCTTCAGACTCGAACCGAATCCCTTGCACATGACATCTTCTTTGTGCTCCTTCTGGATCGCCACAATGAGCATCTTCTGCTTTTACTGTGCGATGTGATTATCTGGATCATAAGTTCCGTCTTACGGCTAAATGAATGGGAAGGTGAACTTCTTTGGCATGTCGATGAGTGCGATCTCATCTGAGAAAGGAGTGTCCGCATAAGAGCTTAGGGCACTTTTCCTCAGAGGAGGTGAAAAACCCGGAAGTCGTTCGATCACCGACTGTTTCGCCTAGAACTTGCTTGAGAACTTCTGCTCCAGTTGTTTGGCCTCATCAGAGAGTGGGATAAGACTTGCAGCCTACGGCTCTTCTATGTCCATAAGATGTTCTCGTTGCTAAGCAAGATTTTGGTTTTCCTAGGCTCCTGTTGCTGCTGGGTTTCCTCTTTCTCTAGAGTTATTGGTAGGAGGAGATTCCAGAGCTGGCATCCGGGACACGTGGACCCTGAACCTCTGATTCATGGCTCGATTTGCCGTCAAACCCGAGTTTGCTTCTCTGAGGGTCTCGTTCTCCAGCTCCAGTTGCGGCAAGCATTGCGTGTTCTCCTGGAGCGTCTTGGCATGACCTTCCATCTGTTGTCTCAAGGTCTAAAGCTCTGAAGTTGCGGCATCAGCTCCAGTTGGAGTTTGATCCCTTTATAGTGGATCCATCTCTCCTAATCTCTTTTGCAAAGTTTCTAGCTGAGATCGCAACTCCTCATAGGTTAGTTGTGTTCGTCCAGACGTGATGTTTGCTAATTCATGATTGTCTCCAACCACCGTCACGTAGCTAATTTTTGAAAGCTCTCCTCCTTCTAGCGCCAACTGTTACGGGTGATGTTGGTCATTCTTTGTAAGCACCACGGAAGCTAGAGCTCAATGAATGTTTAGCAAAGGTAGTTTGAAGATGTTTTAAGCTTAAAGTTCAATAATGGCGAGAGAACAAGTGTTGTATTGATTTCTTAGCCTAGGGTTTCGCGTGTCCACGTTTTGCCCTTAAAATTTTTATTTATACATGGAGTTCATGATTATCCCTCCAAGAATTGGATATATCATGATTATCTACAAAATATATGCATCTTTATCTACATAATACACATTATTATATGCTAATTTAAATGGTAAAAACAAGCAACAGTCGGCGGTCGGCTGGCTTCCGGCTTCCGGCTATGCAGGGTCGTCTAACTTCTTGCTTTCGGCTATGCAACGTTATTTGGCTTCCTGCTTCTGCGCATTCCCCTGCTTTGAGGTCTTACTGTTGTACTCTATCTAAGCCTGGGGGAATTCCAATGGCCTAAATTACTCCCAACAGCGCAAGTGGACATTGATGAAAAATACCCCAAACAATTTGGCGCTAGAAGGAGGGGTACCTATATTAATATGGTATGTGATGCACGAGAGAGATGTGGTGGTGCCATTAGGAAGAGCATGCACCCTAGGCCGTTGAATGGAAATGATGCGCTCACACCACTCGTAACAGATAACATCATTATTTTACTACTTTCCCTTTAGATTTTAGTATGTTTTATTGGTGTTTTATGAAATTCTCAACAATTAGAATTAGTTTTCTTCTATTCGAGGTATGAAAAGTTATTTCAGGTCAACCAATGATATTTGGAGCTTTGTGGAGCTAATTGGAGCAAAGTCAGTTTCTCGACAACTTCCGTGCATCAAAATTATCACCCGAGATGAAGGTCTTGCCCTCAATGGAGATTTATGAAATTTTTACAGGAGATAGAAAATTGAATTAGCTTTCTTACCAAGTTTGTCTTGCAACATTTGGAGAAATAGACAAACATTTACAAAGTAACTAGAGAATTGAATTAGCTTTCATATCAAGATGGTCTCAAATCATTTGGAGCAGTAGATAAATAGTTACACTAATTTACTGAAGAGTGGTCCAATTGTCTTGTAGATGAAAGATGCGTAGAATGGCCAAAACAAAAAGAAGACTATTTGGGTTTTTGAGAACCGAAATTCTCACTGTCAATGTTATGTGGTTCACAAACTCTCTGTAGCCAAAGATCGACAGATCAAGAAGCGAGTTAATAAGTTAGTAAATAAAAAAATACGAAACGAAAAGGTAAACAAATTACGAAGCGAAACAAGTTGATAGCGAAAGTAAATTGATACGAAACAAATTGCGGATAAGTAAATTGACAAGAAAAAGGATTCGTAAAACAGGTTAACGTGAACGAATACAGGACGAAAACGAGAATGAATCTAAAGTAAAACGAAAAAGCGTAAACGAAGAACGATTCGACAGACACAATTAACAAAGAAAGTTTAAGGGATCATATTCAAATTTCGTGACCGGAGCGTGCGCAACCGGTGTTAAGCCGTGGCCGCAAGAACTGTTGGCGAAGATTACCTAGAAGAAGAACGCAGACTCGTAACCTAGTTGAGACGCAGCTCGCTAACGAAAATGAAGTAAGAACCCTAGTTTTTCTAAGTGTTTT
>OVAN01012957.1:0-13271 GCA_900406275.1 Anastatica hierochuntica | reverse complement strand
AGCCCAACAGACTAATGGTTATGTCAGCCATCAAATGGTTCATAACAAAGACTAAATAAACCTTCTCTATAACAAAGTATGGAATGGATATCTCTAAAGAACACTTAGAAACATGAAGAACAATGAAAAAAATCTCAAAGCTTTAGACGACTATGTAACTCAATGTAAAAATTAGTGGCTCTCCCTATTATAAAGGCTAAAAACAATTATTTATATGCTAGGGCTTCTTCGGTCATCCTTGGTTATGTTGGTTCTTGCAGATTCAAAATCGGTTAAGCGAACTGAAAGATATGAGTCAAAATTTGTCTCTCTGTGACCAGAGTGTGTCAAAAATGGGAGTGTATCTTGTGTGTGCTGACAAGTCACTTTTAGTTGTGCTTGATGTCTCAGCTACATCCTGCCCAAAGTCTGGAACTGGAGAGAAACTCTCTAAGTATCCATCTTTTGTTGGCTCAACTCTCTCTCTCAACGAGTACTCCTGAAAACTCCTGGTACAACATATCTCATAACACAAACAACTCTGCTCATTATCCTCTCTAGTCAAACTCTCCTTCTCCTTTCAGCTGCTAGAGAAGCTCAAAGATCTTCCAAAGACTACGTTTGTGGGATAAAATCTGAAGCAACAGAAGTCATGCTCTTAGGAAGTGATCCAACTACTCATGTAGTAGCCTTGACAACAAATGCCTTGGCTCTATGATAGTCCCTCATGCCAAGGATGGGAACTCTGGAAATCTCCTGAAAATCTTAGAAGGATAAGGGTCGAAAAGAGTGTGACCTTCCTACAGAGATGGAAGTGACGAACAAGGTAGAAGGTAACAAGCTGGCTCTGTGTCATGAAGAGGTATGAACTGGTAGGCAAAGGTCTCTGTACCCTGAGTTCATCCTGAAAGATAGGGAGATCTAGCAAGTGCTAAAAGATCTAGTTATCTACTGCAAGCCATAGGTATCTCAACACTCAATTCTACTCCTCTATAAGTGAGAATAGCAGTGATGATCTCTCCAAAATTAGACATGTAGTTGAGCTCTCTAGTGTCCTTAGCAACCTCGTGCTTCACATCTATCATCATCTTAACAATGAGAGCTCCATAGTTGGCTCTCTGAGGACTAGCAACAAGAGGAGAGATAAGGATGAAGAACTCACCCCTGAGTATTGAACTCTGATCGGTCCTGTTGAATATTCACTGTGAAATGAGCCTATGCACATACCGTGCTGCTGGATCTCCAATCATGGCCTCCTTTGAATGCCCAAGCCTAAGTGCCTGATAAGAAAATTGATCCCAAACAGTGTAGGTCGTGATGCGAGCTAAACTTGGTTTCATATAAACATTCCAGATGCAAAATCTCACACAACTCACCAATAGTCAAAGAGTAAGTAGTACATCTAGATGAGAAAGTGAGAACCCCATCTTGAGCCTTAGCTCGTTTTTCCTTGGGATATGAGAGCTCAACAGTGCTAATGAACTCCTAGGTATGTTCCTCATAGACCGAGAAAGAAATCTCTACAAAAGTGCTCAACTTCAAAGCTTCCAAGAACCAAGTGACATATCTCGCCAATCCTAAGGCTTTGAGTGTTGGGAAGTGGCTCTTCAATGGAGCTTGGACCTTTATAGTAGAAAGGGGTGTCCCATAATCGAAACTTGGATCCATCTTGTGTCGAAAAACTCTTCTTCACGGTTCTAGAGGTGCAAAAACCGTGATCCTAAGTCCCTTAGCTCTTGACTTTCTTTGTTTCTTTGGTGGTGGAGACTTGGACACATCGTTGATGATTTGAGAAATCGGAATGAAAAACAAATCTTCTCCTTGTGTCTCTTTTCCATTCTCATATGATTCATTACTTAAAGTATCTTCACTCTTACTAGCTATATCCATTCCATTCTTCTTTGTGACCTTATTTGAATTCTTCGTAGTAGTTGGTTTCAACTTCTTGGATTTTCCGAGTTTCAAAGGATTGCCTGGTTCTTGAATCTTTAGAGCTCTTTCCTTTCAGATAGCTATCCTTGTTGATTTTCTCACAATTTCCTCATTGTCCATTGTTGCATATCCTACAAAATAAAAAACGCAAAGAGCCAACGAGTCTCTTGAAAAATTCAAAGAGAACTATATATGTTCTTAAGCAATTTCTAGTAGCAAACAAACATCTAAATGATATAAGAAACAAATCAAAAGCATCAAACAAGCAAGAACTCTAATATCGGGTTCCATACACATAGCCAAAAATCATCACCAAAATTTTCGATTTTGTGGTCAAATGATGCAAAATAACTAGCATATCCTAGTGATACATAAGGAAATGGTTTTAGAAAAAGAAAATTTAGCAAATATAAATTCAAATTTTCGGACTTATATGGTTCCCAAATTTCAAAATTTGAAAATTTTAAAATCTAATGGAAACATGCCATTTAACATATTTTAAGTGTATTACCTGAATCCAACAAGCTTTTCTAAAAAAATCTAAATCTAAAAAATTTAGGAAATCCTAAAGCTTGTAACTTTAAGATAATGAGAGTTGTAGACCATACCTTAGTGCTTTAATGAAGAAAGGAATTAGATTCTTCAACTGAAATCAACCCAACCTTAGTAAATGGACAAAAGATTCAAAGTTTTGAAAATTTTTTTCTTAGGGTTCAAAAACTTTTTTCAAGAGAAAGAGATGAACTTTTAAAAGTTTTAGATCCAAAAATATTAAAGTGAAAACCAAAGTTTTGTTTCTCCTTCCCTTTTTGGAAATTGGGTTACCAAATCAGGGAAATTGGTTTGCTTTGCTAAAAAATGTGTTTTGGACAACAAAAATAGAAATTTGAGACACTTACCTCTCGGGACCGGTCAAGGACCGTTTTGTGGTACGACCGATTGGCAATTCCACGCAAACGATCGAGAGAATCGACGGACGAGGCACTCGGGCAGTGTGATCAACCACGTGTGGTTTCTTGGCAAAAACCGGTGCTGGCGTTAACGGCAACCGATCGTGGATGTCATTTGGCACGCGTGATCAAGGTAGTTGGGCCGTGACACTGGCCGCGACGCAATCCATGGCACACACCGGTCGTATGCTTCTCAGCGGCCGGTCGAGACATCTCTCGGCCGTTTTGTGTTTTTTCTTGGTCGTTTTGAGTTCCGATCGGTCGTTTTGACTTTCTGTTGGTCAATTAATGTTCTAAGACGTCCCTTATGGTACCAAAATGTTTTTCAACATTTTTGATGGTTGATTTTCTCGAAAAAATTGAAGATACGGTCAATTGGATGTTTTTGAGATTTTGAAACTTCTTTTTGACCGGATTAAGAATTTGTTATGAGAGTTGGTTGTTATTGCTCGGATCTTTAAGGTCACATGGTGAATTTTCAGTCTGCCAACTTTAATCTCATCTAAGAATGAAACTTTTGGCTTAGCCAAGTTCATTGGCTAGCCGACAAAGAAGTAATGTTAGCCAAAAATTAAAATTTGAAAAATCAAAATTCTAACTGGACTGTTTTGTTTATAATGGTCACTTTGCTCGGGCATCTTTGATGATTTGATTTGATTTGATTTGCTTGGCGAGTACTGGAAATCTCCATGTTTCATTTTGTTAAGAAACTTGATCCTCCGGGCAAATTTAGATTTTGACCGTTCCAGGGTCGGTTTCTCTCGGGCATATGAACAATCATATAGTCTGCGAAATTCGGTGGCTCCACATCTACACTCAGAAAATTCGCAAAATCTGCAAACCAAGGTATTTCATCGTGAATCTGTCTAATGGTAAAACAATCAACATTATCCATGTATTTATCCTCTAGCAAGGAAACCATATAGACATCCTTCTAAGGGAGACTATTATCGAGTTGTGTATTAGCTTCCACTCGCATTCGAGACAAATGGTCTGCAACACCATTCTCGATACCACGCTTATCGCGAATCTCCAAATCAAATTCCTGCGATAGCAAAATTCATCTCAACAGTCTCGGTTTATCATCTTTCTTAGACATAAGGTACCTCAAATTTGCATGATCAGTGTGAACAATGACTTTCAATCCAACCAGGTACTGTCTAAACTTTTCGAATGCGTAAACCACAACTAGAAGTTCCTTCTCCGTAAACACATACTTGATTTGAGTCACATCAAGTGTTCTATTGGCATAGTAAATCACATGGAGCTTCTTGTCTTTTCTTTGACCCAACAGTGCTCCTACCGCGTAGTCACTAGCGTCACACATTACCTCAAAAGGTAAATCCTAGTCCGGTGGCTGTACAATTGGAGCAATAACTAATGCTTCCTTGATTGTTTGAAAGGCTAACAAACAGTAAGTATCAAAATCAAATTTGACATCCTTATAGAGCAATCGAGTAATGGGTCTAGCTATCTTGGAAAAATCCTTGATGAACCGTCTATAGATTCCTGCATGTACGAGAAACCTACAGACATCCTTGATAGAAGTAGGAGGTTGCAGGCTCGTCATCACCTCCACCTTGGCTTTATCAACTTCGATCTCTCTCTCTTAGAGATATTGTCGCCAAGTACAATCCCATCCAGAAAATAAAATGACATTTCTCCCAATTCAAAACCAAGTGTTTCTCTTCACATCGTTCTAAAACTCTGCAAGGATTAGACAAACAGTCAGAAAACGAAGAACGATAAACATAAAAGTCATCCATGAAGAATTCCATGACATCTTCGATCAAGTCAGTGAAGATAGACATCATGTATCGCTGGAAAGTCGCAGGTGCATTGGATATTCTAAATGGCATTCTCCGGTAAGCATATGTCCCATACGGACATGTGAATGTAGTCTTTTCTTGGTCTGTCGGATGTTAGGGAATCTAAAAGAAACATGAATAGCCATCACGAAAATAGTAATAACAATGGTTAGCAAGTCTTTCCATCATTTGATCAATAAAAGGAAGCGGAAAATGATCCTTTCTCATCGCTGAGTTCATCTGTAATCAATGCACATCCTGTGGCCTGTGATAGTCTTGGTGGGAATGAGCTCGTTCTTCTCATTAGTGATGACAATGCTTCCACCTTTCTTTGGTACAACATGTACCGAACTCACCCATGTGCTAGCAGAAATGGGATAGATGACACATGTACTCAAAAGTTTTAGAATCTCCTTCTTCACAACTTCTAACAATTGAGGATTGAGTCTCCTTTGATGTTGGATGGAAATCTTGGATTCATCCTCCAAGTGGATCCTATGCATGCAGAGATATGGAGAAATACCTGTAATATCATCCAAAGAATATCCCAACGCTTTTTAATACTTCCTTAACTTCATAAGAAGCAAGTCAGTCTCAGCATTGTACAGATTATCATTGACAATTACAGGATATGTAGAGTTAGGACCTAAGAAAACATACCTTAGTTCTACAGGTAGTGGCTTGAATTCGATTTTTGGAGCTTTCAGCTCGCTCCAATCAATACTCGAACTCGCCACCAATGATGTAATTATCGCAGGAGATGGCTCTTCGAGCTTGATAAATGTGACCTGCTTCTCGACAGTAGGTGCTAAATCCAGCAACTCAACAACCTCAGAAGTACCTGTATTCTAAAACCCATACTCACCTTCGATTTGAGTCAGAGCAACTTGTAGTGGATCCTCACTGTAAAGCTCTTCAGCAGAGTCTTCAATCACATCAGCAGGTGTATCAACCCAAAACGTGTGCCCATCAATGGTAGGCTTCTTCATTGATTTCTCATTGTTGAACTTCCTAGTTAACTTCCCAAGTCGGAGATCTATTTGATTATTATGCACATCGATCATGGCTCTAGCAATAGATAAGAATGGTCTACCAGGGTAATAGGATCCTTAGGTTCTTCTTCAAGCTCGAAGACTAAGAAGTCTGTAAAAACATGTCCCTCTCTAACTCCTACGGGAATGTTGTCTAGAATACCTATTGGTCTTATATAAATCTATCTGCAAGCACCAAAGACATTCTCGTTGGTTTATAGTTAGTCCAATTCAACCGTTACGATACCGAGAGTGGCATCGCATAACTTCTGACCCTAAATCGCAAAGACATCACTCAAAGGAAAGCGATCCAATCATGTAAGACAATACAAAAGGAACTTGATACTCGCGTTTCTCCGTTGCAATGTTTTGAAGGACTATGCTACACTTCGCAGTAAGAACTAATACACCATGTTCTAATGTCATACGATTTGAAAGAATCACCTTCATGTACCTCTTAAGAAAAGGTACCATCTTGACTGCCTCGATGAAAGGCAATCGTACATGTAACTCACCAACAAGATTCATTATATTTTCGTATTCACGCTCTTTGATCTTTCGACGGGGTGGTACATACTCTTCCTCAATCTCCTGTGCATTCGGTTCATCAAGAAAATTCGATGCACCCACGTCAGGACAAGGATCGATCGATCCTGGAGCAGGGATCGATCTATCCATTTCCTTTTGTCCAGAGGCTTTAAAAGCCAAGGATCGATCGATCCTGGAAAAAGGATCGGTCGATCCTTGTCCTTCTGTTCTGGACGAGTTCATCAACTCTTTGCCACTCCTCTGCGTAATAGCACTGCAATATTTCTTTGGATTCTTCTCTGGTGTGGCTGGAATTACACTAGGTTGAGCTCTGTTTCTCATACAAGTCTGAGCAACTTGTGTTTCTAGATATTTCATGTGAGTGCTCAATCTCTCGAACTTCCCATTGAGATCACTATACATGTATCACCTTCTGATTCACGTCTGCAGAGGACTTTTTTTGATTCTCCAGCACTTGCTGCAACATTTTCTTCAGGTCATTATCTTGAGAAGACGTAGAAGATTATTCCTGCTTCTTATTCTGATACCCTGACTGATAGTTGTTCTTGAATCCTGTTGAACCAAACTGCTTCTGTTGATAGCCACTGTTTCCGAAACCACTGCTATGATTCTTGTTCTGAAACCCGAAGTTGAATACATTCTGATTCTGTTAGTATGACTTGTTCTAGAATTGGTTATATTGGTTAAAACCTCTCTTACCAAAGTTCCCTTGATCTCCAATGTAATTCACATATGCTTGTCCACTATTCATATCTTCAGACATGAAATCGTGATACATCTGTCCCATTTTCTGCTCATGAAGCACATGTGCATCATTCTGTTCTCCAACAAAGTGTACTCCTTGATGATCTCTTCTCAGTAGCTCCTCGAGCTTTGATTGCAGCTCATCAATTCTCTTCGCATCTGATGATACAACCCCTTTACCGCGATCAAAATCAGATCTCCGATTTTCTTGGCTATTCGTCATATTATTCACCAGCGTATAAGCTTCTTCTACAGTCTTGGTCATGAAATCACCATTGTTCGTGGTGCCCACAACATTATGATATTTCTCCTCAACACCACTGTAGAAAATGTTGAGGAGATTCCAATATGAGAACCCATGATGAATCATTGAGGTACTCCTTGAATCTTTCCCAAGCTGCATGAAAACTCTCAGAACCCAATTGGTTAAATCCATCAATCTTGTTTCGGATAGACATGGACCTCGATTTCGTGAAGAAATTCCAAGAAAAAAAAACTTTGATCTCGTCACATGTCTTCAAAGAGTCAGGCTCTAGACCATTGTACCATCTCATAGTCTTGTCATTCAATGAGAAAATGAATAAACTGCATATCAAAGCTTCAGCACGTACTCCGTTGTGCTGGATAGTATTGCATATGGCTTCAAATTTATCCAAATGGTGCATTGGGTTCTGGGATGCAACCCATGAACTTGATTTTGCTGCACCAAGTTAATGATACCAGTCTTGATCTTAAAGTCTCTCCTTTCGATGTGAGGCGGACGAATCCCAGCACGATTCGCACAGAATGCCTCACAAGTTTCATACTGCACTAGAGTCACCCTATGTTGAGATTGATTTGCGCGTTGTTTCCCCACAGCTGTAACATTCTGCTGGCCAATTTGCTGAGCAACAGCATTAGCACCACCTCTAGTAGGTGGGTCACCTCCTGGAAGGTCTCCAGGAAAGAGAGGATTTTGATGAATTTGAAGGTTCTCCATGTAGTCACCGATGATTTCAGCGAACTCAATCTCTTCAATAACCTCCAGCAGCTTCTCCTTCTTATTTTGTCTCTCACGATTCCTTGTCTTCTAGTGTGATGCCTGTTCATGCACCTGAAAGTACAAAAACAAAATGAAAAAGAAGAGATTAAAAAAATGCCTTAGGCACGCAATGATCCTATGTTCTAAGACGACTTATTGGTCCCCAGCAACGACGCCAAAAAGCTTGATAGCTCAGGTTTTCGTCCGAGATAACACTACAAGCGCATAGAAAGTACGATGTAGTGGTTCGAGATCGAATCCACAGAGACCAAAGGTAGCATGAAGAATTTCAGATCAAACGCAGGCTAAAGCAAAAAGGAATGTTTTTGAAAAGATGCAATAAATCGAAATTCAAGAAGCACAGAAAGCAAACAAATCACTACGAGTTGTAAATCAATCAAAGAAGAGCGGGGCATCGGGTATTCTCAGGGAAACATTTCATTGTTGATTCGAATTGATGATCACAAAACAAGTTTTAAACCGTCTTGAACTCAAGCACTAATATTGAATTGATCTACTTTTGTAGTATCAATTCCCTATGTATTAGAAACCTTGAGACTAACTTCCGTTGACTCTCATATTCTAATCATGGATTATAAACAGGTTTGATAGGTTCACAATTCACTTAAACATCAACTTCCATTGGGTTAAGATAAATGGCTCAATTAGGATTCATTCAGGCATTTAATCGAATACTTAACACTTTCCAGGCATTAAACTTCCTAAGATCAGAAACTTAGTGATCAAGTTTATTTCAGCATTAAGAACAATCCTTGATGAAGATCCGATTGATTAAATCCATAATCATACGATTCTATGTCAACAATTCATGTAATTCATATGTGAGAACCCTACACCCAACAAACAAACAACTCACTCATGATCAGATAACAAACACAAATCAAATAAGAGAGAGGCATGATTGTATTGATAAAAAATAAAAAGTAAAGGTTCAGAATTCTTCTTAGATTCAAAGTGCGGAAGACGATTCTTCTCCCAAGGGTTACAAATCTCTCTTTCTCTCAAAACTCAGAAAAACAACATAATGAAAGTGAAAACATGAGTTTAGGTTTAAGTTGTGTAATCCGGTTCTCGATAATTCGGTTTTGTTCTCGTAAAATCTGTCTGCGAAATCGGATTACACAACTTACGAGAACAAAACCATTTCTTCTCTTCACAAACACTTCCTTTGATGCTTGAAATCCGTCCAAAATACGTTCTTTCCGCACATTCAAACTTGATACCTGTAAAAACACTAAAGAACACAAATCCGTTCCAAAGAGAGCCAAATACATACTAAAAACCATATTTTTCAACTAAAAACCATATTTCTCGACTAAAAACCGTAATAAAAACCTATAAAATGCTAACATATCAAATTTATGGCACCATTGCCGTTGACCAGTTGCTCATCTTAGAGCTTTGGATCATTGCGCATCTAAGGCATTTTTTATTTTGTTACTAATTTATTCTTTATCTCTTTCTTTTTGCAGGTTTGATGGCAATGAATTTCAATGATTGGCCATAGAGAAATGATACAACATTTCGAGAATTACTAGCATTGGAAGAAGAGGAGAAACTTAAGTGGGAGTCAAATGGAGAGCCATCATTCGATGAAAGCGTGCTTACACAAGAACAGAGAGTGAGGTTGGATGAAGAAAGCAAGGAATATCCAACGATGAAGAAGAGTACCTTAGCAACTATGATTCAATTGCTCCTTCTCACACATCAGGCAATACTTGAGGAAAGAGAGCTCACAAGTATGGAAATACATATGGATCATGCACTTAAAGAGGTAATATATTGGTTCCACCATGCCAAGTCAAAGGTACGTGCGACTCAATCTTTGAAATTCATGATTATGAAGATAGTCACATGCCTTGCATTGAAGATGTAGCTTGTAGTTTAGATACTCCGTTACTCATTGACGAATGTTATGATATTTGAATCTCAAAGGATTGATGACTTAAGAGTAGAAAAGCTTGCTAGGGATTACCATGAGATATGTTTTGACATTCATTATTTGTGTTCTTTGAATGATCATGATCCTGAGTTTAATTTTTCTATGCCTGAAACATCTAGATCTCTTCTTGAAACATCTTACCTTGAGGGCGTGCTTGATGTTGATAAGATCTTGAATGAGATAGAAAATTCTAAGGTTGAGATGGACTCGAGAGATGAGAATATTGTGGTTTACATGATTGATGGAGATGAAGTTGACTATTATGTCTTAAATTCGTTTTAACCTGCAGTTGACTTTGTCTTTCCACTTAATGCATTTGATCGCCATGAGCATCTAGTAATCAAAGAACATTTAAAGATATATACTATGCTGGTAGTAATATTCTTTGATGAGACAATTGTCTCTTTGCCATGGAAAACAATATCTTCTCTTGCATATGTTGATCTTGGACTGATAGGAGAAGAACTAAAGGTGCATTGGCTCAACCTTTTGATTCTTATGATTAACACCCGCATCCATAGTCAAGCTCGTGACTATAAACAAGCGTTGAGTTAGAGGCAACCCACATGTTAGTTTTCTTTCTTTTAGTTATATTTTTGGTGTTTTTCACTTTTGTTTTGCTTTTTGTGTGGTTTTGGACTCTTGGATGCAACAAAGGAACGAGCGAATTTTCTGTCCAGACGGACAAGGATTGACTGATCCCTTCCTAGGGACCGATCGATCCTTGCCGCGAAAAGGATATGATTTCGAACTTAATTCAAAGTCTACAATCCCGCTCGTTAGTTTTTCTTTTCTTTTCTTTTTTTTTCTTCTTTTTTATGGATTTTTATCTATCTATTATCTACTGATCCCTTCTCTAGGTTTGTTTCACACTGAGACGGTGTGAGATAAGTCTGGGGGAGGCTACTTATGCTTTTTCTTTTCTTTTGGTGTGTTGTTTGAGTCAGTTTTATGTTTTATTGAGTCAGTCTTGTTGGATTCTAGCACTCTATGATTATTATCATATCACTTTCTTTGTGCGCTGTGATTTATTTCTATTCATATTGACCATTTTATTTAAGCTGTTACCGCACGCAAACGAGAAAATCTCATGACTAAACTCCTCGCCAGAAAGCTTTGGAACACAAATTTTTGTCAGGATTGTTTTAACTCTATATATTTGAACTACTAATGAATATAATTGCTTTGAATCAGGGACTTGAAATAAGGAATTCGGAACCAGTTATTCAAGATTACATCCAGAAAACTAGATAGCTCAGGTTTTTAGCCGAGATAACATTGCAAGCGCACAGAAAGTACGATGTAGTGGTTCGGGATCGAATCAACAAAAACTAAAGGTAGCACGAAAAATTTTATATCAAACGCGGGCTAATGTAAAAAGTAATGTTTTGGAAAAGATACAATAAATCGAAATTCAAGAAGCAAAGAAAGCAAACAAATCACTACGGGTTGTAAATCAATCAAAGAAGACCTGGGCATCGGGTATTCTCAGGGTAACATTTCATTTTTGATTTGAATTGATGATCATGGAACAAGTTTTAAACCCTCTTGAACTGAAGCACTAATATAGAATTGATCTACTTACGTAGTATCAATTCCCTATGTATTAGAAAACTCGAGACTAACTTCCTTTGACTCTTGGATTCTAATCATGCATTCTAAACAAGTTTGATAGGTTCACAATTCACTTAAACATCAACTTCCATTGGCTTAAGATAAATTGCTTATTTAGGATTCACTCAGTCATTTAATCGAACATTTTCGAGGCGTTAAACAAACTAAAATCAGAAACTAAGTGATCAAGTTAATTTCAGCATAAAGAACAATCCTAGATGAAGATCCAATCAATTAAATACCTAATCATACAATTCTATGTCAAAAATTTATGTAATCCCTATGTTAGAACCCTTAAACCCAACAAACTAGCTACTCACTCATGATCAGAGAACAAACACAAACAAATTAAAGAGAGACATGATTGTATTGGTCAAAAAATAAAGAGTAAAGGCCCATAATTCTTCTCAGATTTGAAGTACGTAAGATGATTTTTCTCCCAAGGGTTACAAATTTCTCTCTCCTCTCAAAACTTTGAAAAACTACTTTATCAAACTAAAATCACAAGTCTAGGTTTTTAATATGTAATCCGGTTCTCGATAAGTTCGGTTAGGTTCTTCAAAATTTGTTTGCTAAAATCGAGACAGGGACGATCGATCGTGGACAAGGATATATCGATCTTTGTCCTTCTTTCAAGACATTTCTTCTTTTTCACAAAAACTTCCTTCGATACTTGAAATCCGTCAAAAATATGATCTTTACGCACATTCAAGTTAGAAACTTGTACAAACACTAAAGAACACTTATTCGCTCCAAAGAGAGCCAAATACATACCAAAAACCATTTCTCGACTAAAAACCGTACTAAAAACCTATAAAATGCTAACAAATCAAATACCCCAGACTTCAATCTTTGCTTGCTCTCAAGTAAAGGAAACGATGATTAAGCTTATGGGAAAAGAAGTTTGAAAACATAATGGATCTTATGCTATCAATAGACTTTACTCTGCACTACTTTTGCTGACCACTTAGACTCAGGACATTTAGAACATTTGCCCCAAGAATCTTTGCATGACTTCCCAAGCCCATCCGTGCTCCAAAATCAAAACCTACACGCTTAGCTTTCATGTTAATAACTCTCTACATTCATTCAAGATAAGCGTGAAACTTCTTCACCAAAGAACTCGTAATCAGGAATTCAAGGTAGGTATTCAAGGCTTTTAGTGGTGAGACTTAGAGTGTTTCAGGCATCAAATATGCGCCAGGATGCAAAACATTATGCAAAATCGCAGGAGAGAAAGTGTATATTGATATCCACGTCCCCTAACTACCTAAGTACAAACCACATATAAAAAAGTAAACCAAATACGTGCAATCTTCAAGGTGCATTCAAACAAAAAAATAATATGCAAATGCTAATTTCTAAACTAGATATAAAGAAAAAGAATTAAATTTTTTTTTTGTTTTTTCACATACGAAGAAATGCAACATATCTATCTAAATCTTTAAAACATCCAACATCAGGAAATCAGAGACTCAGAACCGTATCTAAACCACCTAATTTCTTAAATACCACCTAAGTTATTAGAAGGATCATATCTACCCTATTCTCTCCATTGTTTTTACGCATGTGTGCATATAAGATCAAAAAGAAATGCATGGAGATTAAAGGAGATAAGGTAAAGGTGTGCACTACAAGAAATCTGACCGCTAGAGACAGAATAATTCGTCTCTAATTCGT
>OVAN01012956.1:0-13272 GCA_900406275.1 Anastatica hierochuntica | reverse complement strand
TATTATTATTATTATTATTATTATTATTATTATTATTATTATTATTTTGAGACATATTTTTATTTATTAAAAATGTAGTTTTTAATTTAAATCAGGTCAAAATGATCTTATCATATATTAAAAAAAGATAGTTTTCAAAAAATAGTAAAGTAAGTGTATTTTTCAAATTTGTAAACATATTTATGGTACTTCCCATTATTATATTGTGTGGGTAATCTTTCTTTATATGTTAGTTCAAAATCAAAGTTCTATCTTTTGATTTTTTTTCATTTTATATCTTGGACTTTATGATTTGCCTATGATGATGATTCTTTGATTTTATTTGAGGTTATTGTATTTGAAATGCATTAAGATACTAATTCAATAAGTTAAATAATTCTTTAATAAATCATAGATTTAAAGCATGTTTATTCTACCTAAAACTATTTTTTAGGTCTCTTTCAGCGAGTGGACTTTATTTCTTGTGATATTTATTCGACAATATGTTAAAATCTTATGGATTATAATATATGATTAGTAACAGAGTAAAGTAAAAATGAAAAGAAATTTGTACAGGGTGAGATAGATTAAAAGATGAAATAAAGTTTAGACCACCTAATTATGTTGCAAACTTAATCTGAAAACTAACTACATCACACACGCATGTTATAATCAAAGCTCAAACCAACAAAATAACTAAATATCATCCACCCCTTTCATGATACATGTAAATATGACAATTACATGTTTTATTTCAATTTTGCACTGTAACTATCTATGCATTTAGAAATATATGCTTACACTTTTTTCATGATACACTACAATATTACTACAAAGTTAATAAAAAACACTTACATTCATCATTAATATAATAAAATAACCAGCTTATGGTTATTTTACACATAATAAACTCGATTATACACACTTTCGTATTCATTAAATCATTATCTTTTAAAAACAAATATTAAATAACACTCATTCTGCATAACCGCGCATGTTACATTTAAATATTTTACATTAATTTTATATTTACAACTAACCCAAAATAACAATACATAATAATATAACTCATATATTTAGCATAATACAAACCGGTAAACGCATATATAATTTTAAAAATATTATTTTGCGCCTAGACGCGGGTCAAACTCTAGTTCCTTGATTAATTTCTTAACTTGGCTATCTAACCTTACTATAATATGATCATTTTTGGAGAAACATAGTAAAACGAGGATAGGATGTTTCTTGGTTACTTGACAAGCATATATAAAACGACATAGTTATCCGTAGCATCGAATAATAATAATTCAATACTTTTATTTTCCACTGAAATATTGTTTGATTACTATGATATGTACTATAGACTCATACCTGCAATTGATCCGATCTTGATTACGGAGATTCTCTGTTTGAGATAAAGAAAATTTACTAGTATTTTCGTTTTATAGCATAGCGGATGATTTGTTCTACTAGAAAAAACCATCAGTACTGTTATTTTTTAATTGATAAAAGTAAAACTAAGTATAGTAAAATATACGTCTTTAGACAATAAAGAAATATGGATAAACGTTCTTACAGATCAATATGATTTTATTGTGCTCACTGCTCAACGTAATAATTTTAGGGTAAAGTCAAATTGTACTCATGGAGACACAATTTTAAGAAATTCTCGAGATCAACTATTAATGTGTATCGCACATCTTTATAAGGGAAAAAAAAGTGTATTACACAGAAAGTGTGGTTTCATTGGGAAACATATGATTTAGTGTTGACTTTTGATGATTAAAGTGAAACCACGCAAAATAACTGGAAGCAGGAGTCAACCTCCACTAAAAAAAGTCTCATCTCTGAATGTACTTACTGAAATAAGAAGATCATCACGATTTAAATATCTTTATTTCATAGACTTTTGAACTATATACTATATACTATTCTTTCTAGTTTAAAGATTACAAATGCGTTTTGTTTTTGTAAATACTATGCTCAACTTGTCTTCGAATCACTAAATACTTTTTCTTCTAACACTAAATACATTTTCTTTTGGCACTATCATCTAACAATACACCATGAACCCCTGAGTTATAAAAATAATAGTATGTGAAAAAATTTTAGAAAAATTAATTGGCTATTTATATCATCAAAGTACACTATTATTTTCGGTCACGTTTTACGAGAGAATTTTGAAGTTAAGCGTGTTTGTGCTGAGTAGGATTAGAGTGGATGATATTCGGAAAAATAATTTCTGTAATTGTGTGAATGATGACAAAACATAGAGATATATTGCATGGTGATTTGTAAAAGCAGTAAAATCAACTCTTTAAAAACCTTTCAAAATAACGCTCCTGATCATCGAACATAGTAGACCCATAAACTCAGAAAAAGAGGGCGTTGAAGCATATAAAAACGACAGTTGGAGGTGTTACAACTCCATCTATTTTACAAAAGTGTTGTTTTAATATTTTTATTTATTTCATACTAGATGTTATTTTACATTTTCATTGTAAATTTATAAACAAATTACAGTTTCAGGCGATTTTCCAGGAGAATTATCGACAGTTATTGCTCAAATTTAATCCCGCCGCACTGGCGGTTGAGGCTGTTCCTTCCATCGTGCCGGTGGTTGTCTCCCATGATCCCCACGATGTGATTTTCCCTACCATGTCGCGTTGTGTGTGGCGTGAAGAAACTGATTTACCCAAGGCATGTTCCTTTGGTTATATAAGGTTTACAAGCGATTTGGGGGTTTCACTTCCAACATTCAAAATCATCATCTCTCATCTCTTACAATTCCAAATTTCACAGCGAAAGCTTTCTCCGTTTGACAAATTCTCAGTGATGGCTGGTTATTTGCGACGACATCTCCAAGATTTTGATCTTGGTATCAATGATGCTCCAGTTCCGCTTCCGGCAAAGGTTGTGATGCAGGCAGTAGCAGACAACCGGTACATCATCGTGGGGCATCCTGTGATGCCGCGTCGTTAGACCGTGCGCACGATCGTTGCTAATCTTCCGCGACTGTGGGGAATGAACGGAATCGTTTATGGCCGGATTATCGAGGGCATACAGTTCCAATCTGTATTTCCGTCGGAGGAATCTATGCTTGCTGTTCTCCGGCGAGGCCTGTGGTTGTTTGATGATCGAATGTTAATAATGGAGAGGTGGACTCCATTATTGAATCTGCAAGAGTTACATTTTATCCGCTTTTGGATACGAATAAGGGGGATACCTTTCCAGTTCACTAATCGGGAAGTCATAGCCCATATAGGCCGAGCTATTGGTCAATTGATGGATATTGATTATGATCCGATTCTCGCCATTCAGATGGAGTTTGTCCGGGTACAAATCAATAGGGATGTTCGTGAGCCCCTGCGGTTTAGGAGGCATTTTCAGTTCGTGCCTGGTGTGAACACTCTCTTACATCTCCATTACGAGAGACTAAGAGGTGTGTGTGAGTTCTGTGGAATGCTCACACATGATTCGGGTAACTGCTTGAACCATGTTGGTGGAGGGGATGATCAATGCCCGGATGACAATGATGAGGCTCCAGAAAATGGTCAGGTCCGTGCAGGTGCTCGTATCCAAGAAATTTATCCGGTGCTGCAAAATGGGTTTGCTTATCCAGTGAATGTAGCACCAACATTCAGAGCCGAAGATGCTGTTCATATTCAGGAACCTGTGGCAGAGGAGATGGACATTCAAGATCCAGTTCCTGACCAGATGGTGGTTGCGTTAGCGGAAGAAGCTCCGTGTCTTGAGCCTACAATGGTGGCAAAACCAAATCAGATAGAACAAGAACCGGATGAGTTGTTGGAGCTGTTTGCGAATTATGCAGAAACAGAAGGAGATCATGTAAGAGCTAAACGCAAACACAAATTCGTGGAAACTTATTGGTCTGAGCAACAAAGGAGAGTGAAGATTTTAGAACCTGGAGAAGGGAGTCGCACTCATATGGAGGAGGAAGGCCAGGGATCAGGATAGGACATAATGCCATTTGATCATTCGGCACAACCAATGCAAGGTAATGTTGGATTTGAATTTACTGGTGCAAGTCCGATGGAGCAGGATGCTACAACTCATCAAGAGGCTGCGATAAGTGAAGCAAGCACGAGAGGAACATGGGCTGATCAGGATACAGAACAGAGCGCAAACATGCTGAGTGGTGTGGTGGACCCGAAACCACCACAGTCACCATGATCACATCCTGTTGGAACTGTCAATGCTTAGGCATTGACTTGACAGTTCGACGCCTTAAGGAGATTTGACGTAAGTTTCTCCCAGACATTATCTGCCTATTTGAGACGAAATAACAAGACAATTGTATCCACGACTTATGCTATGAACTTGGTTATTATAACTACTTCATTGTCTCCCCCGTTAGTTGTAGTGGTGGCATAGCGATCATTTGGAAGAAATCAGTAGAAGTTGTAATAGGTTTTTCTTCTCCAAATATTGTAGATTGCCTTGTTGATTTTAATGAAAGCAAATTCCATTTGTTCTATATCTATGGTCACCCGGAGAGGAGTTTAAGAAACCATTTGTGGGAAAGATTAGAGCGTATGTCCACAACACGAACAACTCCTTGGCTTTTAGCAGGAGACTTTAATGAAATAAGAAACAACTCAGAAAAGAAAGGTGGTCCTCTTAGACCCGAATCAAGCTTCCAAGAGTTTCGTAGAATGATCTCTACTTGCGGACTATCGGACTTGAAAAATATTGGTGATAAATTCTCCTGGACAGGGAAGAGACACACTCATAATGTGTCTTGTTGTTTAGACTGAGCCATGGTGAATTCGGAATGGTTAGCCATGTACCCAACGACACAAACAGAATTCCTTCCTTACGAGGGGTCGGATCATCGCCCGATCATCATCAATTTCGTAGAACATGCTAACACACGATATGGCTGTTTCAGATATGATAGCTCTCTTATTCTTAATGAAGGCTTCAAAGACATGGTCAAAGATTGTTGGAAGAGTCATGATCGACTCACTAACTCTGTTAGTGAAAAACTCCGTCATAGTCGCAAGGCTATCTCTTCCTAGCGGCGTAAACACAAAACTCATGCAAAGAGACGAATATCAGAGCTGAAAATTAACTTGGACCACGCTTATTCCACTGGTGATCCATCTCAAGCAACACAAGCTATTTCTAAAGAACTATCTTAAGCCTATCTTGATGAAGAATGGTTTTGGAAGGCTAAGAGTATAAACACATGGTTAAAGCAAGGTGATCAAAATACGAAATATTTCTTTGCATCCACTAAAACTCGCCGTGCTCGGAATCGAATAATGAATGTTAAAGACGAAGATGGTCATATCCACCGTGGTGATGTAGAAGTGGGGAATGCGGCTGTACAATACTTTCGAAACATTTTTCTCTCTTCAATAGACAACACCATGAATTATACCCAAGTGTTCCGCGACTTCAGCAAGAGGGTAACTGAGGAGATGAATAACGATCTGACCAAAGCACTATTGGATGCGGAGATTACAGAGGCTGTGTTTAGCATTGGTGCAGAAAAAGCACCTGGTCCCGATGGCATTACCGATGCTTTCTACCAGCAATTCTGGCCGGATATTAAAGAAGATGTTTACAAAGAAATCCATGAGTTTTTCTCTACTAAGCGCGTTGTTGATCAGGTCAATCACACGCACCTGTGTCTTATACCGAAAGTGGAAGCTTCGACCAAGCTCAATAAATTAAGGCCTATAGCCTTATGTAATGTACGGTACAAAATCATCTCAAAGATATTAGTCGCGAGACTTAATAAGCATCTTTCCTCTCTTATATCCGAAAATCAAGCGGCCTTTGTACCAGGATGACACATTATCGAAAATGTTATCATTGCCTATGAGAATCTTCATTCTTTGAAATCTCGCAAGCGTTGGGCTAAGTCTTATATGGCGGTAAAGACAGACATTTAAAAAGCTTATGATCGTGCGAAATGGAAGTTTTTGCATGAAACAATGAACCGAATGGGGTTTCATCAACATTGGATAGATTGGGTTATGAGTTGTGTAGAATTCGTTTCTCTCTCAGTTTTGATTAACGAAACCCCTCACGGGAGGATCATACCAGAGTGAGGGCTTCGCCAAGGCGACCCACTATCTCCGTATCTATTCCTTTTCTCTACGGAAGTTTTGACTCACATGCTATCACAAGAAACAACCACTAATAAATTCAAAGGTATGAAAATAAGTAGTCATGGTCCAACGATTAATAATCTAATGTTTGCAGATGATGTGGTTTTCTTTTGCCATGCCCATCCCAATTCATGCGACGCCATCAAGTGAACCTTAGTATTGTATGAGAAGGTATCGGGTCAGGCAGTCAACTTGCGGAAATCAGCAATAACATTTGGGTCCCGTATCAAACCCCTGATGAAAACAAGACTCCGTCGTATCCTTAATATCCGCAATGACGGTGGGAATGGTCAATATTTGGGTCTTCCCAAAAATATTGGTCGACAAAAGAAAGAGATCTTTCGGTACATAGTTGAGAAGGTCAAACAACGTATGGCTAGTTGGTCAAAGAAATTTCTCTCGGAGGCGGGGAAAGAGATCCTACTCAAGACCATAGCTTTAGCAATGCCTGTATATACTATGAACTGTTTCAAGATACCTCTAGGAATCTGTGAGGAAATTGAAGATGTCTTGGCTAAGTTTTGGTGGAAGAAAGGGGAGGACTCAAAGTCTATGCATTGGATGGCGTGGAAAAGGATGGGGCTGCCAAAGAAAGAAGGAGGATTAGGCTTCCGCGATATCGAGAAATTCAATATCGCCATGCTCGGCAAACAAGTATGGCGCCTGTTACAAAACCCGGGGAGTTTAGTGGCTAAGGTTTTACGTGGAAGGTATTACCCAGATTCGAACATCATTCATGGAGGACATGGGACGAAACCCTCCTTCGTTTGGCGATCCCTTCTAGAGGGTCGAGACTCGCTAAATAAAGGTTTCCGAGTAGTGATTGGTGAGGGGAAGCAGACAGAAATATGGTCGGACCCCGGGATCCCCACGCATCCCCAGCGTGCGGCACGACGAATATTTGGCCCTTTGCAGAATGTAGAACGAGTCGACGAGCTTATTTTGTCTCTTGTACCCACTTGGAACCAGAATGTAATCCAAGCCAATATTTGTGAAGAAGACGCTACTATTATACAGCACATGAGACTTAGTTCATCTAGTGAACAAGACATGTTTGGATGACATTATACAAAGAATTGGTTATATACGGTAAGGTCTGGCTACTGGTTAGCGACTCACATTGAACCTGGTCACGTTGAGCCACCCCTTGGACCACGTGATCTGAAGGCGGCAGTATGGAGCATCAATACGACATCAAAACTCAAGCACTTTTTATGGTGTCTCCTCTCAAAGGCAGTGCCCATCGGAACGATACTAGAATATCGGCATATTTCTGTAGATACCCAATGCAAGAGATGTTGTGCGGCCACTGAATCAGAAGAACATCTATTCTTTAATTGCTTGCATGCGAAGTCAGTATAGAGGGCGTCCAATATACCAAATACTTTCTATAATGACTCCACTACATCCTTCCTTACTAAAATACGTCTTATCGTGGAGAATGACTCTGATACTCGGTTAGATATGATACATAGACAACTTCCACTTTTTGTGGCGGCTCTGAAGAGTCGTAATATCTTAGTTTATCAATGGAAACACACAAGATGGGAACATGATGCACGACTAGCTACTGTGGATGCTGAGGAGTGGGTACACATGGTCAAGGTAGGTTCATCACCTTCCAGTCCAGGAGGATCCGGACGCGGCTATCAATGGTTGAGACCACTAATCGATTTTGTGAAGTGTAACTATGATGACAGCTTCTCTCCGCACCAACCATTGCACGCGGGTTGGGTCTTCCGTGATTCACAAGGCTTTTACACGGGAGCAGGTCATGGTATTGGATTCATGTGTTCTAGCGCTTTGGAAGCAGAACTCCAAGCTCTCTTAATGGTCATGCATCATTCTTTTTTTAAAGGATTCCGGAGAGTTATTTTTGAAGGTGATAATAAGGAAGTGGAATCCCTTATGAATAAACACGCAACCAACTTTGGGTTACAAAACCTTCTACGGGAGCTCTTTAAATGGAAGACTAAATTCTCGATGGTGAGATTCACTTGGACTGCACGCCATTCGAACAGGCTGGCACATAAACTGGTCAAAACACCAATAGAAGGGACGATTAGTTTTCAATCTTATTTTTATATTCCTGAATCTATTGTATCAGAACTAACTGCTGACCTTATTCACGCTAAATAAAATCAGCTTTGGGGACAAAAAAAATTACAGTTTTAACATCACTATATTAATGTGGAAAATGCACAACAAAAGTGAACAACTTCACCAAGACTCAAACTCCCTACTTCACATATAAGTCAAACATGCTCTACCAACTAAGCTAGTTAACTTTCTCATTCATTACTTTCTCACACATCAATATATCTAGTTAGTTTTGGAATTCTTTAAATTAGTTTAATAAATTAATCAATTAGTTAGTTTAATAAATTAATTTAATATTAAATAAATTAGTTTGTATTAAATAAATTAATTTAATAAATAAATAAATAAATAAAGTGGTTTTGACTTATAATTAAACTATTTTAAAACTAATTTATTAATTAAATAATTAAACTAATTAAAATTACTGAGTTTCAAATTAATTTTTGTTTAATTATTAAATAAATTTATTTATTAATAACATATAGAGATATATAGTCCATTTACAATCTTTTTTCAATTTTTTATTTCTAAAAGTAATTTATTTATTAAATTATTAAACTAAATAAAATTATTGAAAACTAATACTTAATTAATTAATTAATTTATTTCTTTATTAGTTCATTAAATCAACTGATATATTAAAATATTGGAGAAAATATCAAAAAAGATTTCCATCTAATTCGAGGCAAACTAGAATAATAATTTAATAAATCAATTAGTTTAATAAATAAATTATTTTTTAAAATTACAATAAAATAAAAAAGAATTGAAAAAACTATATATGTTATTGATAAATTACTAAATTTAAGTTATAAATTATTAAACTAATTATAATTATTAATTTCAAACTGATTTATTTAATTATTTAATTAATTATTAAACTAACTAATTTATTAAATTATTAAACTAGTTTATATAATTCCAAAATTAACTAGATATATAGATGTGTGAGAAATTAATGTTTGAGAAAGTTAGCTAGCCTAGTTAGTTGAACATGTTTTTGTTATATATGAGGTAGGAGGTTCGAATCTTGGTGAAGTATTGTTTTTTATTTCCGATTGAAACTAAAATGACGTCGCTTTCAGAGTTATCAAAGTTAACGGAAGTTAAATATGATTTAACAGTTGACTTTTGTTGGGTTCTTTTTGGCTTGGTCAACGAAAATATGTGATTTAAATGGTCAAATTTTAAAAGTTGAGGATTAAAATGGTTTCAGTGAAAGTTAGAGATTGTTTTGACCAAAATTTGAAAGTTGAGAATTTTTTTGGCATTTTTCTCTTATATTAGTATAATAGTTGGAGAAAATAAATTTTTACTGATGTCGGGAAAAAAATTAAAAACTTTTTAATAGAATTTTTAATTTATTTGAAAAGCGTCACAATAACACTCTCTATTAAATAAAGGGAGTACTTTTTTCATCAACTTTGATTGTAGTTAAATGAAAATAATCAAGCGAGAGAATGAGTGGAAAGACAACTTAGGTGAGTAGATTTCCATAAGGACAAACTATGGAGTTTCCACAAGGGAAGGCATCGCCTACGATTCTGACACCTGACATGCTCAAAAAGATAAGCCAAAAGAAAAAAAAGTAATAAAGAGAAATGTTCTTTAGATTTTTGAATTCTTTTTATATTTTATTTTAAAGACTTCATATAAAAAAGTGACTTGTTGTAAATAAACTAGCTGTCCTTATCGCTCTGAGTTTTGACAAAAGAAAAAATTGAATTTATTTACACCACGAATGAAAGTACAGGGAGAAAAAGTCTGTTTCTAGAAGAAAGATGGTCCAACAAGTTTTCACTCTATTTTTATTAGATATTTTATTTTTCGTCAACCTATTTTCATTTGATTATTGGATGATGGATTTAGCACTGTAAAATTACAAGAAATTAAAGTAGAACAAAATATTTTTCCTATTTAAAAAATGAGTAGAGAGACTAGAAAGTAGAAAGTAAATAGATAGAATGGTCTTAAAATGTTTAAAACAAATGTACAAGTAACTCAAATGTTTAAAGGTCGGACAAAATGTACAGAATCAAGTAAGTCCCTCCAAGTAAATGTTGAGGAATTCTTCATTTTCACTGAATCCTGCATCCACTGGACTCAGTTGCGCGTTGTACATTCCCGTAAGCTGTTAGCTCGATGAGGTCCATGTCCCGGCCTACAGTTTTATTTTTTTTGACAAAGAACAGTTTAGGATGAAAAAACTTATAGTTTATTCTAAAGAGGAGATTGAAGGATATGCAAAATTACCAGCGACTCGACAGTAGGAACTCCTCTTGATAAGCTCAGCTCTGGAAATATCGGTTTTATTTCCTTTTGATCGGTTCACCTTCGCCTGAAGTAGAGAAACGAAACATACCAAATGACACAAGAGCTCTGCCCTACTTAAATTTCAAATAAGAGAACGAAGCTAAAATCGTAAAGCGTATGCTTGGATTGAGGTTCATATGTACACCAAAAGATTATTTGCCAGAGAGTGGCCATAAGAGGAAATTGTACTACTTAACATAGATATCGACGTAGATTCCAATCAACCTTAAACGGTAGTTATAAATAAGTCAAATATTGCACACGAGCAAACTGTTTACCTGCAGAACCTGACAGTTTTCCAGAGTACTCTTGCCGCCCTAAAACAATTTGGGAAAAAAATCTTCAGACACTGTAGAGAAGTGTTAAGCTAAAATACTAACGTTTCTAGAAGATTAGGGGCACAACCAAATCATTTAAAAAGAAAGCAGGGAACATGAAAGTAAAAGTTCCATATTTATCAGAGCTTTCTGGATCTTTTATACACTCTTTCCCCCTCCCAAGAGGGCTATAGCCTTTTCTATTGTTGTGTTATTACTGCTCCTTCATAGTTCTAACAATGCCCTGAAGCTGCAATCCTTTTACTCTAGACTCAAAGGATTCTACATCCAAACCAACAAGCCCGTCTTACATGTGATACAAGAACTTTCATGGTGTTCATCAAACATGTATCCTTCTTGCGGTCACATCTCCTTGGATTAAGTTAATCATGAAAAAAACAGCGAAAAAGAGACTCCAGAATACAAAACATGAATAGCTCCTATTACAACATGCTGTAACACCCTTCCTCTCATTCTTCAACTTACTTTTTGAATAATGAGCAACTTTTATATTCTAAAATCCAAAACCATGAATATATACTAATTGCTTAGTCAGCAAGTTACATCTTCCTGCGTTTTGACTCTAAAGTTCGTTCTGTAACCAACATGAACGCACAAGAAAAGAACCAAACACAAGAATGCAAACTATGTAAATCGAAATGGCCTGGGAACAGAATTTTCAGAGATCACAGAGCCGAGAGTAGTTCAATACACCAAACTCCCTACACAATTTCATGAGAAGAGAAAGATAAACCTTGGAGTAAGGAAGAATGTGATCATAGTCATGGCACAAGCATCCTGGACAACCTACGAGCTTCCTAAACACAATGTTCCCCAAATGATCTCTCCGCCATCGCTCCGGATCTCTCCCTTTAACCTTCTCCGCTTTTTCCCAGCACTGCTGCTTCACGCTGTAAGGAAAGCTCCTCGGCTCTGTATTCGGGTCATCGTAACCCGACCCGGGAAAGAGACCCGTCTCTTCGCCGTCGGGTAAAGTGGCCGAAGTTGTCAACTTCCCACCGCGGGCGTCACCGGAAGTCCGGTTGGGTGAACCGGATGAGACTCCGGCTCGGGTCTTTGATGGAGAAGAAGATAAGGGTCGGTTTCTGCGTCTCGCCGTGTCGGGTTTCATCGCCGACTGTCGTAGCTTTTGTGGATTATCCGAATCGAAAGAAGAGTTTGTGTGATTTGATTTGACTAAGAAAATCAAAAGATTACAGATTCTTCTGGAGATGATTCTTGTCGACAAATCCATTTTCTTAACTCTTTTAGGCCCATAAACACACACACATGAATATGTAGATGGGCTCTTGTATATTCATTAGTGAAAGAGATGTGTGTTATTTTGATATTTCCCAATGGAGAAAGAAACATTATCTTCATTTTGGGGATGTGAAATTAATCACACACGGTTTTACTTTAAAAAAAATCGCAAGAGTAGTATGCACTGACACCTTAGACTAGTGGTAGACGTTCGAGATCGGGTCAAATTCGGTTCGAGTTCGGTTTAGATTCAAATTCTGAACTCTAACTATGATAACCTGTATTTCCTAACTCTGGTTCCGTATTAGACATTCACAAAGTAATTATGGCTTAGTGGTTGAAGTCACCAAAAGGGAAGTTTGTTTGTTCCTCTGACCAGGGATCGAATTCAGCTGGGTGCATTTTTCCTTTTATTTTTAAAAGCCCATTTTTGAGTCCATTTGTTAAACATCCCACATTGCTAAGGAGAGGCAACACCCTCCCATTTCTTCCCCTATATAAAGAACCTCTCCCCCTTCTCATTTCTTCACAAGTCAGAGCAATGCTCTGCAGAGGGGATTGGTTTCTAGACTAGTCCCCAAAGGCTTCTAAGCCACTGCCTCCGGCGAGTTCCTGAGAGTTTTTCCGGTGAACTCTCCGAGTCCGTTTCGCCGAGTGCTGGGCGTTTTCCGGAAGATCCCGGCGAGCTCCGACGCTCTTTTCGTTAAGTCTAATCTTTCCTTTCTTTTCCTTTCTTTCCTTAGCAGCCTCCGGTTAGGTTAGTTAGTCGGTTCGATCGGTTAGGATTTGTTAGGTCGTTGGTCTAGTCGGTTTAACCGGTCTAGTCGGTTTAGCCGCGGTCTAGTCGGTTTAGCCGGTCTAATCGGTTTAGCCGGTCTAGTCGGTTTACCCGGTCTAATCGGTTTAACCGGTCTAGTCGGTTTAGCCGATTTGGTCGGTTTAGCCGGTCTGGTCGGTTTANCGGGTTGGCCCGATCTAATAGGTTCGGTCCGATTTTCCTTGTTTCGGTTCTTTTCCTCGTTTTTCCTAATTCCGTCCTGCTTTGTTCCGTTCGAGGTTCCGATGGTTGTTCGCTGCCCGCGCCGGGAGGAAGTTGAAGAACTCTAAGCTCTCGTTTCCGGGAAGTCACAGACGACCCGAGACGTTCCCAAGACCGT
>OVAN01012955.1:0-13273 GCA_900406275.1 Anastatica hierochuntica | reverse complement strand
ATGTCGTTGTGATGAGTCCAGTTTCTAAAGATGCTCTGAGGAGTAATCTTTTCAGGACAATTGATATTGTTGCCTAACTCCCTATGGTTGGAGAGATATGCTCCTCGGAGTGCTCCTACGTCAAATCTGTTTTCTAGGCAGCTTGCTCGGTTTGCTTGTTGTCTGAGAAATAAGCTGGTCAGGATTGCATCATTCTCTCCTCCTTTAAAAGGATTTTTCCTTAAATCCAGACCTTCTAGAAGAACAAACTCGTTGATAACTTGGTTCTCATGCATTCTTCTGAACCTTGGCAGAATGATATTCCATCCAGACTTGAACACATAGTGTTGTAACCCTTTTTCATGTCATGAATACTCTATGTGACTTTGATGAAAGCCAACAGCTTCTAAGACAAACGATGATCTCTTTCGTGTGAATCCTTTTCGTTTATTACTAATGATCCATGTTGCATCATCCCCTCCTCCTTTAAAAGGATTTGTTCTCAAATCCGGACCCTCTAGGATGAATGAACCGTCAATACTTAGCTTGGATGCTGCTGTCCTTTTGTCCAATGTGTTGGTTTTGTTGCTGGACACACATGCCATTCCTCCTGGCTCAAAAACAAAGTGTTGCAGCCTCTTGACGTGCCTAAGATGCTCCACGAGACTGTAATAACAGGCTGAAGCTTATCAAAATAGAAAAATAAACCATGATTTCCACCTGTTCTGATCATTGTGTGCTCCTTTTCGTGAACTGATTTAGATTTAATGATTTTGGCTTCTCCAGCTACGTTTTGGTCATGAATTGGGACACTTACAGCCTTTGGCACCTCCTCTGGTTCAGCTGAAGCCGTGGAGGAATAAACCTCTTGTGATGGAAGCCTCTTTGGTGGATATGACAGATTACCCTCTTCAAACCAGGAAAAATCAAATTCAGACTCCTCCCACTGAAAATTGGGTACATACTTAGAACTCATTATTATTTTAAGCTCTTCCCAAGTGATGACGGGTTCTTCCTCCTCCCACAAAACTTCTTCTTCAGCATTCCACCAAAATTTAGCCTCACCTCGCAGCAGACTGATAGCAAGACACAACCTTTCCCATGAAGGTACTTGAATATGGTGAATGAAGTTGTCTACGTCTTCAGCCCAGGAGAGGAAATCTTCAAGACCTTTTCCCCAGCAAAAACCCTTGGTAGATTCATAGGGTCGTGACCGTGATCTCTGTTTCAGTTGCTCTGATACCACCTGATGCAACATTGAGAACTCTAGGTTGTTTTAATCCTTGAATCTTCTGAAAAAGAGATCTGAATTTTTCTTTTGTTTTTTTTTGTTTCCTGATTTTCGCGGAAGATGGAAGAAAGATGATGGATTTTTATGAGAAGAAGATAGATGAGAATCGATGGATTTTGTGAATGGGTAGAAGGATAGATAAATCTTTAGATCGGGTGAATGAACTCTCTTTTTGATCTTAAAGACAAAAGCTGTAGAGAATGAACTCTGAAGCTAGCAGTTGTTCGATGACGAACAAAGGTTCACAATCACTGTGAAGAAGAAAGAAACTTTCATAAAACTCTTCATTAATTAAAACAAGTCTGTGTAACAAAGTATTTAATATATTCTACTAAGGGTTTTCTCGAAAATCCTAACCCAAAACTAACCAGATATATCGAAATAATTAAACCAGAAATCAGCCCAATTGTCGCTTACATTAAATCCAACTAAACCAAAATTAATTAAAACCCAAAACTAAAACTAACCCATAATAACCGATAAATTAAATAGTTTGATTTGATGATGGTTCGATTCTTCCAATGCAATCTGATCTGGTTTGTAGTAAACCAAAGTCTGAATTCGATTATGAAGCTTCCAGGATTGTGATCTTGATAGACGAGCTGAAACTCTGCTGACTTTGAAAATTCATAACTAATTCTTCCCAGTGTCTTTTAGAGTGATTCCACTTTTTCTTGATCCCTTGATGGCTTGTGAACCTAAAAAATTTTGAATCATAGCTTGAGACTTTCTGGTTTGGTCGGAATACCCTTCGGAGTGAGGATATGTCAGATCTGCAAAAATTCTGATTCACCCAGATTGTAAGCTCCATAACTCCCAGGCCTTTAATGTCGTTGTGATGAGTCCAGTTTCTAAAGATGCTCTGAGGAGTAATCTTTCCAGGACAATTGATCTTGTTGCCTAACTCCCTATGGTTGGAGAGATATGCTCCTCGGAGTGCTCCTACGTCAAATCTTTTTTCTAGGCAGCTTGCTCGGTTTGCGTGTTGTCTGAGAAATAAGCTGGTCAGGATTGCATCATTTCCTCCTCCTTCAAAAGTATTTGTCCTCAAATCCAGACCTTCTAGAAGAACAAACTCGTTGATGACTTGGTTCTCATGCATTCTTCTGAACCTTGGCAGAATGATATTCCATCCAGGCTTGAACACATAGTTTTGTAACCCTTTTTCATGCCAAGAATATTCTATGTGACTTTGATAAAAGCCAACAACTTCTAAGGCAAACGATGATCTCTTTCGTGTGAATCCTTTTCTTTTATTACTGCTGATTCATGTTGCATCAATTTGTTAGAGTGAATACATGATTTTGTATATAGGTTACAGTAATTCCTTATCCTTTACAATATATGAATTTTGATCTTTCTTTTCATGGTTTATATGATATTCTTATAGTTCGTTAAAATTAGTAATTTTGTCTACTTCTAAAAGATAGATATTATTTTATCAAAATTTGTGCTTCATCTTATATTATAATGTCATCTCTTTTGTAAACACGTTTTAATTGAGTATCTTTTATACGATTAGAACTTTTTTTTAAACTTCGCTTTCTCTTTTGCCTTAAGAATCTTAACCAAAAACCAAAAAGAAGAAACACTCTCTCTTATTCTATAGTTGATACTATAAACATTATAACTTCCCTCTCTCATTCCATAAACATTTCTTTTAATATTTTTGAAGAGATTACTGTGTTGATATATATTTAGTTGATATATTCAAAGACAGAAAAAGCCAAATGGTAATGAAAAATGTTTTCATGATGAGTTATTCTTCAAAAAAAAAGTTTCCAGTTTTATTAAATATTTAATTGATTTAATTTGAGAACAAAGCATAGCAATTAATTGGTTGTAATAGTTAAGTAACATATTTCTTTTACATATTAACCAGTTGAGTACCACAAATTATAAAACTATATTATTTATTTTTATGTTAATTGATAGGGTAAATTGGTTGACTAACTGGTCAACCCTAATTAATTAAAAAAATAATCATTTGCGTTTTTGGTTGTTTTCTGGAATAAATTTTCTTTTTTGCCCCTACTCCCCACAAAACTTCAAACGGCTCTACATGTTTATACGTATATCGAAACGAAATTGTAAATACGCGAAAAAATAGATTTTTCTCTACCTAACGTATCTTGAATTTTTCAAAACGGATATGTATTTTTCAAGTATACGAAAATTGGTGGAACGTATAAGGAGTTGTATGCTATTTAAATAGAAAAGTCTACTTACATAGTATGTCTACTTTTTATAAAAATATAGCTTCCATATAAATGAAAACGTATTACTTAAAAACTGAAAGTTCCTATTATATAAGGGAATGAATGTGAAGCTTAAACCACTCTCACAATTTGTAAACCATATGATCAACTATAATAGTAAAAATATGGTTCGACGAAAACACTAGTTAGACTTACTATTTGAGATAGTATAAACAGTACGACATTGATTGTCTATTTAAATAGACTGTCTATTCCCGCGTGCCTATTAATTTCACAAATAACCAAAAAACAAGGGGGAAATATGATTGGGATTCACAATTTTATTTTGGTAATGGTAAGAGTATCATAGAACAAACGTTTTGAGAATGAACGATCTAAAAAAAATTGAAAGAAGAGCAAACTATGTTAATCGGTAAATAGACCGTCTATCTGTTACAACATGTCTATGAACTGAAAAGGACAAAATCGTCAAGCGCTAAATAGACCGTATATCGATTGCAACATGTCTATGAACTGAAAAGGACAAAATCGTAATAAAAAACGAACAGTTGAAAAAAATCTCCTATGGCTAGTTACTTAGTTATTGGGTCTCCACCCAATATCTGACCAAATTATCCTAATTGATATTACAAATATCCTTTTTTGGGTATACAAGCGATTATTTTGAAAATATGTCTGTCTTTTGGATGCAACGCAATCGCAGGCCGTTCGACTTTTTTGTCATTGCCGTAAACTTTTACTTGGAATCTAAATTTTATATGTATCCTGTTTTTATCCTCTATCCAGCGTGCGATCTATACAGTAATTATCATATCAATTAATGCCTCACAACATGAAAATATCTTTTATGAATTACCAACTAACGTTCAAGAATGGTCTATCATATCAACCTATTTTTTGTATTTTTGGATTTGCTTGAAAATCGAAGTGATGATGGCTTTGCAACATTTTATAATATAAATTTCTACCATAAATAGAGTGCATATTTGGTTCTTTCAACATTGATGATGAATATGCAAGAAATCAATAAGGAATACATTATTGTAATTGCAAAGTAACAATGAAGGCGAGGTTATTCATGTGATGGTTTTGGCTTTGAGCGATACATTTTTACTTGCTTTATGTAAATATATCATTGCAATTGCTAAAACATTTACAAACTTATATAATTGTAGAAAAAAATCAATTTGATAATAAAACCATTATCAGCAAATATTCAGAGAAAAATTAACAATTTTATTTGAAGCACATATAACATGAGGGTTATAGTATGTATGTAAGACCGCATAAACAATATGAATTTCTACAACTGTAAAGACTATTTTTTAGAAGTACGTATTCAAATCTTATATCTAATACTTTCAAAGATAATTAACTTTTAGTTTTACATAAATTGAAAGTGCCTCGTTGATGCCTACCAACTGTTTGTTGCTCTTCAACCAACAACTTACGTTTAAAGTACCTTATTTCAAACATAGAGGGTATAAATTTTTCAAATAGTAATTCAATAATTATGCAGTGGTTACAAAATTAAGAACATGAATACAATTAAAAACCATAACTTTGACTTTGTACAACATCTTTCGTGACAGGGAGTTTCACCATGTAATCTTAGAAATGCATATACAGTTATGTCCACGAAACTCTTGGAAACCCATCAGAAAAGTTATAAGAAACTGACACTACAAAAAAGAACAAAACCTGACGAAGAAAAAAACAGAAACTCTGGAGAATCTAAAGGGAGTCAAGACATTATACTTTGATTTTTCTATTCAAAATGTCTTTGGTGAAACAATTTAACCGTAAGACAATTAAATATACCGACTGATTGTATAAAACCTAAAAACTATTGACCTCTCTTAATTTCGTGCATCAACCCACTGACACCCACTGGCAGCGTCCAATTGTCTTCAACTCTCTCAGTCGCGTTACTGTATATGTATCATGCTTGGGTTTAACTTCCTCATGTCTTCCAAAATTCGATTTTTTGCACCTTTCTCGACTGAGCTATCCTCTACGAGTTGCAGAGATTTGATGGCTGTTTTGGCAATTACTTTCACCTCTTCTCATAACATATTGGATCTTATGAGAAGGAGCCTCAATAAAATGTGATGACGATCAAAATCCACTACAACAGACGACATTAACTACCCTCTTCTAAAAAGAAATAAACTTAATGGCCACTGCCCTCTTTAAATGTAAACTAAACATAATCATCGCTGCCTTTATCATCCCTTTCTTGGAGAAGGCTCTATTGAAAAAAATTAAGAATTCGCTGAAAAATTAAGTGCTGACGTGGTAGCTTTCGGAGAAAGGTTGAAACACTGATGTGGAGACCTTCAGCTTAGGCTTCACTTTGTTTTTTTTTTTCAACAAATGTTCATTCATATATTTGAATGTTATACTAGGATATCTTGAGGCTTACAACCAGGTTACTACATATGCTTGGGATCTTAATCGAGCTACTTTTATATGACTATCTACTTCAACATTATCTCTCCTACTGATATGTATGAACTGCATCCCTTCCCAGTTGCCTTAGATGATTGATGTCCCTAAAATAATTTTTTATTCTTTGTATCTTATATTGAGAACTCCTTGATGTATCTTGCACCATGCTGAGCTTTGTATAGAAGCCTTTGTTATCCCCACAAAAAAATCACACACTGATATACTAGCCTAGCTATTCATTTAGAAGATGGCATTCTAATGGTGATCTAATGAGCTCTATTGAAGAAGAGTCTTGTATATGAGGCTTGTTTTGATTACCATATAGGATCCAAGCTATTCCAGCATAGTAATCTATTGAAACCCAAGAGGACTCTACTTTGCAACAATACCATTTAACCAAGTCTGTTACATGGTTGTGTCTAATGTTTTCCTCTTGTATTTTCTGAGCAGAAGGATGTAATTTATGTTGATAGCCATTAGCCTCAGTCCGAAGCTCATATCCAATAGAGCTTCGGCAATTACCTGTAGAATGAAGCTTTTCTTACTTTCAAACACAAGTTTGTTTCTTATTTTCCACAATCTCCAGCCAACAAATGAAGGAAAATTAACTTTGCGCTCATTATATGTCTCATTCTGAGAAAGAAGTAACCAAACTTTGTTTATTTTTCAGTTTCTCTTACATGATATTTTTTTATCAAACCAATGAATTAATAGTTAGTTAAGTTCCAAAAAAAATACTACAATTTACTACGTGCCGCAATTTACTATGTGTAGCACGTAATGTTGCTATATTCAGTTAGTCACTACAAGAAAACGGAGGATTTGCGAGGAAGCTTTTATTCGCAAGTTCCTCACAAATCATGATTTGCGAGAAACTTGCGAATAAAAGTTCTCCCTCTCTATTCGTTACTTTCAAAGTCGTTTTATTCGCAGTTTACTCGCAAATTTATGAGGAAAATTTTTTCTCGCCAATTTCTCGCAAATTTGCGAGGAAATTGCTAGTGCAGGTTAGCAAGTGAATTACGATTACAAAATACATACAAATTTTGCTTGGAATTTGCGAGGTTCACACGCAATTTCCTAGCAAATTAAGGTTTTTAAAAAAAATTAAATATTAAAAAATTATAAATTTAAAACAAAATTGAAAAAACATTTAATTTTTTTAAAAATATTTTTAAAATGTTTACAAAAAAAACCAAAAATTTAATTTTGGTCCCGCTGCTGCTGTCGTTGGCACTCCTGTTCCCACTGCTCCTGCTGCTGCTGCGCATAGAAGGATGCCAACACGGGGTTCGATTCGCCATAAAATCGAAAAGCGCAGTATGAGAGTTAACCTTCTCTTTGAAGAAGGTTAACTCTGACTGCATCTTTACTAGAAAATCCTTTGCCCGCTGCAGCTTCGTCTCAAGCTCGGTCGGGTTGGCGTGGGGATGACGATGAACACCGAAAGCGGCTAAGGAAGCCTCCGACTGCAGTGAACCAACGCCAAAAAATCGGCCTTTCGACCGGAGAGCGAGCTACAATAATAAATAATAATAAATATTTAATATTTAAAAATGTATTCCTATTATTTTCGTATGAAAAATCTACAACTACTGCCAGCGGCCAACTTGGTTTGGGTACCGCACTTTGATTTTTTTCTCAAACTCATCTCGGACCATCTCAGTGATCGAGTAGTCTCAATTCTATGTTTGCTGAAAAAAATAAAAGTTAGTAGATAAAAATAATTAACTTAAAAATGAAAAAAATTAAAAATTAAAAATTTACCATGAATGAGCTGAATCACTCGTCGACAGCGGCTCGCGGAGTCTTGTTCTAGCTAGTGTAGGGCACCGAGTAGTGCCAGTCAAAAATCTCCTGAATGGAAGCAGCGACGCACCCGTCTTCGTCTAACTTAAAATAAAGAAAAAAATAAATGATTAGTGATAAACATCTATGTTTTATATAAATTTAAAATAAATAAATTATTTGGACTTATCAAAGTGTCCCCGCAGGTCGCTTGGGGTGTAACAACGATAAAGAAACTCAAGCGGGACACCGAAGTAGATCGTCGAGTGTAATCGCCGCTACCGGTGGTGGCAGACCAGGTGGTGCCTGCTGAGGTGGCTGCGGAGAAGACTCTGGAGGCGGTGGAAATCCGGTAGATGGTACAGAGTTCGGGACTTGTCCCAAACTCGTACTAGGCGTAGACCTCAACGACTGCTGTAGGAAGGCCTTGTAGGAGTTGTCGTCCATCTATATTTTTAATATATATGTTTCAGTTAATTAACAAATTTTTATAATTTTATAATACTTTTTTAGAAATTTATTTATTTAAAATTATATAAATTTTATAATTTAGTTTGTAATTAATTATTATATTTTTAACTTTTAAATTTAACTATTCAAATTTATATAAATTTAGCAATTTAGATGCTAATTAAAGAATTTTAAATATCTAAATCAAATTCCTTTCCAAATCACCTAAATATATTGCTTAGATATCCTAACTATCCTATTAACTAACTATTAAAAAAATAATAAAAAATTAAATACTAACTTTTTTTGGGAAGACGTTGTTGGAGAGTGTAGAGAGAGAGAGAGAGATTGTAGTGATATAAAGTTTTGGTGTGAAATGAAATGAGAGAAAGGAGGTATATATAGGATCTTGTTTCCTCACAAAAGCCTAGTACTTTCCTCGCAAATTTTGGCGGTTTCCCAAATTTTTTTGTGTTTTGGCACCTAAATTTTGCGAGGAATTTGCGACTCACATATTCCTCCAAAATTTTAAATTATTTTATAAAAAAATTCTCGTAAATTTGGTGTAACGGTTTTTGGTAATTTGCAAATCATTACAATTAAAATATTAATTATCTTACAATATTTTACCTTATATTAAAAAATTTTGTATATATGATATTGTATAGAAAGTTATAGTAGATATAACTTTTATAAAGGCTCTCTTTATTTCGTAAACTTAACCAACGTAAACGGTCCAATTGTTATAATTTTTTTTTAAAATATTAAAGAAAATGTTATAAGATTGCATGAATTGGATTAGTGTTAATGTTTTAGGGTTTAGGATTTAGAATTTACAATTTAGGGTTTCTTGCGAGAAAATTGCAAGGGTCTTTCGCAACTTCCTCGCAAAGGTTTTGAAATATCTTTAAAAACTTTAGAATATTGGGTTTAGGGTATAGGGTATAGATATTACGAGGAATTTGCGAGGATTGGTCGCAAGTTTCTCGCAAATTTGCGAGTAACTTGCGAGGACCACTCGCAAATATCTGAAAATATAAGAAAAAAAATCTTTTGTAGATGTGTAATTGTAAAACTCTCTTACGGAAAGTTAATTTTCCTTTTTATTTTTGGTAACCATTCTTTCATTATTTTTACTTTTAAACAAGCATGTTGAATAGTTATTAATTATACTTACATAATTAATATAGTTAACATCAATCATCAAATCCATCTTCATTATCAGATACATATATGGAATTGTCTTCTTCGTCATATTTTTCTTCTTCTTCGTCATCATTATCCTCGTCTGATTCAAGCATAGTATTGTCATTGTCGCTTGACTGTACATCCTCCATCTCTCGTGCTGATGGGTCAACATGTATGACATCCTCGGTGGACTCCGGAGTAGTCGTCTCTTCTGCTGGTCTATCTTCTTGCAACACAATGTCGTCTTCATCTCCGATTATACGACCCCTTGGATTCATATGGATGATAGAAAGTCAGTGCTCACGTCTTTCTCTTATTCATACATATGGGACGGATGTCACTCGCTCTGCTTGCGATGCGATACAAATGGTTCGAATTTGTTATACATTCTCTTAGCATTGACGTCTTTAACACCCAAATTGTCCACTCAAACGCCTCAGACAACTGTTGGGTCATACCAGTCACACCTGAATAATATGAATTGCAGATTCAGAAGGTTCGGGTAACTAACTTCTAAAATTTGATTAATCACTCCTTAGAATTATGTTTCCCACATATATAAATCCCGTAATTTGTAGTTGACCTCTGTGATTTGTGTTGATATGTATTAAATGTATACCCGCGGGTGAAATACATCAGTGTTGTGACTATCTTGGAAATAGGACTTTGAACCAGTTTGTGGAACCTAAGAGGGAATGGAACATCTCAATATCCATTGTTCACCTGAAGTAATTAACATGTTTGTGAGTTATTAATATATATTCAACGTAAAACTGTTGTAAATACTTACATAAAATTGTATTCACTTAGCAAAATCTCTTTCTTTGTACTTCTCGTACTTCTTTTCCGACAAATTGGGATAAGACACACGAATTTATATATTGAATAAGCTGCAATAATTAATTTATTGGTTTTTTAGTATAATGTACTTATATACCAAATAATAAATAAGCACATAAATTACATGTGTACCTCTCAAATGGTTGCACGAAACTACATTTACGTAAAATATACGTGTGGGCACTGTGACAGTATGAAAGATGTTCCCACCTAACCTCCTTAACATTCCCTACAAGTCACCCAATTAGTGGGAAGATGTCAGGCAGATCCGGAACATTGTACGTAGGTGCTACGCCGCCATCGTCATATCGCCGAGGTCCATTTTTCTTGGTTGGAACATGATATGTATATATTTTCATGCATAATTAGGTTTATTTTAGCTTAGTTTCATCCAATTTTAGGTTGTATATATGGAATTTTAGTCTTAGAATGCATTAGATTGAGTCTAGAGTCTAGTTTAGGCATATCTTGCATTTGCATGCATTTTTTTTGCATTTTGTAGGTGCAACTTGGGATGGATCTATGGAGACTCTTGGCATGGATTCAAGGTGGGATTGAAGCTAAGAAATCATGCAGAAGAGGAGGAAAAAGCTATGGAAGAGATGGGGATTATCTAAGCACCAAAGAGGAGCAAGGAGCATCAAGAACTGCGCAAGGTTGTCTCCCATCGACCCCTCGGTCGATGGCCAGCTACCCAGGGTCGATGGCCAGCAACCTGGGAAGCAATTCACTTATTCTCCTCTCGTATAATTTCTTTTTAAAATATTAAAGAAAATGTTATAAGATTGCATGAATTGGATTAGTGTTAATGTTTTAGGATTTAGGATTTAGGATTTACAATTTAGGGTTTTTTACGAGGAAATTGCAAGGGTCTTTCACAACTTCCTCGCAAAGTTTTTGAAATATCTTTAAAATTTTAGTGTATTGTGTTTAGGTTATAGGGTATAGATATTAAAATGAATTTGCGAGGATTTGTCGCAAGTTTCTCGAAAATTTGCGAGTAACTTGCGAGGACCACTCGCAGATATCTGAAAATAAAAGAAAAAAATCTTCTGTAGATGTGTAATTGTAAAACTCTCTTACGGAAAGTTAATTTTTCTTTTTATTTTGGGTAACCATTCTTTCATTATTTTTACTTTTAAACAAACACGTTGAATAGTTATTAATTATACTTACATAATTAATATAGTTAACATCAATCATCAGATCCATCTTCATTATCAGATACATATATGGAATTGTCTTCATCGTCATATTCTTCTTCTTCATCATTATTATCCTCGTCTGACTCAAGCATAGTGTGGTCATTGTCGCTTGACTGTACATCCTCCATCTCTCGTGATGATGGGTCAACATGTATGACATCCTCGGTGGACTCCAGAGTAGCCGTCTCTTCTGCTGGTCTATCTTCTTGCAACACAATGTCGTCTTCAGCTCCGATTATACGACCCCTTGGATTCACATGGATGATAGAAAGTCAGTGCTCACGTCTTTCTCTTATTCGTACATATGGGACGAATGTCACTTTCTCTGCTTGCGAGGCGATACAAATGGTTCGAATTTGTTATACATTATATTAGCATTGACGTCTTTAACACCCAAATTGTCCACTCGAACGCCTCGACCAACTGTTGGGTCATACCAGTCGCACCTGAATAATATGAATTGCAGATTCAGAAGGCCCGAGCAACTAACCTCTAAAATTTGATTAATCACTCCTTAGAATTATGTTTCCCCACATATGTAAATCCCGTAATTTGCAGTTGACCTCTGTTATATGTGTTGATACGTATTAAATCTATACCCGCGAGTGAAATACATCAGTGTTGTGACTATCTTGGAAATAGGACTTTGAACCAGTTTGTGGAACCTAAGAGGGAACGGAACATCTCCATATCCATTGTTCACCTGAAGTAATTAACATGTTTGTGAGTTATTAATATATATTCAACGTAAAACTGTTGTAAATACTTACATAAAATTGTATCCACTTAGCAAAATCTCTTTCTTTGTACTTCTCATACTCCTTTTCCGAAAAATTGGGATAAGACACACAAATTTATGTATTGAATAAGCTGCAATAATTAATTAATTGGTTGTTTAGTATAATGTACTTATATACCAAATATTAAATAAGCACATAAATTACATGTGTACCTCTCTAATGGTTGCACGAAATTACATTTACGTAAAGTATACGTGTGGGCACTGTGAAAGTATGAAAAATCTTCCCACCTAACCTCCTTAACATTCTCTACAAGTCGCCCAATTAGTGGGAAGATGTCAGGCACATCCGGAACATTGTACGTAGGTGCTACGCCATCATCGTCATATCGCCGAGGTCTATTTTTCTTGGTTGGAATATGATGTGTATATATTTTCATGCATAATAAAGTTCATTTTAGCTTAGTTTCATCCAATTTTAGGTTGTATATGTGGCATTTTAGTCTTAGAATGCATTAGATTGAGTCTAGAGTCTAGTTTAGGCATATCTTGCATTTGCATGCATTTTCTTTGCATTTTGTAGGTGCAACTTGGGATGGATCTATGGAGACTCTTGGCATGAATTAAAGGTGGGATTTAAGCTAAGAAATCATGGAGAAGAGGGGCAAAAAGCTATGGAAGAGATGGGGATCATCTAGGCACCAAAGAGGAGCAAGGAGCATCAAGAACTGCCCAAGGTTGTCTCCCATCAACCCCTGAGTCGATGGCCAGCAACCTGGGCAGCAGCTCACTCATTCTCCTCTGTGGGTTGCCAGACATCGACCCTGGGTAGGCTCCCGTCGACCAGATGGGTCGATGGCTAACAACATAGCCTCAAAATACCCTTTTTTAGGGCTTCTTCTACTCTATGTTTAGTATAAATAGACCCTTAGCCTCCAAGAACAAAAAGAACCTTTTTACAACTCTTTTATCTACTTTTTCACACTTTTGTGTATGCTCTAAGTTGATTCTCTTGATCTTTTAGATCAAGAGTCTCTCTTGTATCTCAAATCGTATATCTATTAAATCATGTTTATCTTTTCTCTCTTTTCTCATATGATATGTGAGTAGTCTTTTCTTGGAT
>OVAN01012954.1:0-13273 GCA_900406275.1 Anastatica hierochuntica | reverse complement strand
CAAGCCCAACAGACTAATGGTTATGTCAGCCATCAAATGGTTCATAACACAGACGTCTAGTGCACTTTGACGTACATTTATTGGAACTGCAATAATACCCATCTTTTCATATTATAGTAGGGGTCTGAAAAGTCACATTTCATCAGATGTCTATTGCAGTCTGGGATCCATATTTTTTAAAAACGCATTTTTGGTACTATTATAATGAATTTCCTTGATTTTATTTTTATAATCTGTTTTACATGTATCTTTTTCTATTGTGTTAGTTTGAAATGTTTATGTATGGTAATTATTTGGAAAAATGATAGCTAGCTACACGAAGTAGATGCCATATCATATTCACACATCCACACTATCTTAATATGTCAAAAACTACACCGACAACTGCAATTGCATGGTGACATGTATCAACTAACATGTGTCATGTGGCGAACATCATAACCGTCTTTTGGATACTAAAAACATGCGTTTGAGTTTATCACTTACTTTTTTCTTCTTAAAATTCTAAACTCAAGTGCTGCACAAACTGTATTTTTGAGAATTCTTACTGAAAACTATTTGCGTCTGGATTTTATATGAATGTTTGCTATCCTAGCTGATTATCTGAGAAGGATAGACTTGATTCTTTAAATTTTGGTTGGAACCGATTTACCTCTTTTTGTTGTTCATCAAATATATCTCTCATACATAAACTCCAGTTCTCACATTCATGACATTACTGCAAAACTTGGGCTCGTTGATTGACTCAAACAACATAAAAAATGAAAAGTGTCGCCCTAATCGTTGAGAGGAGACATTTAATCTTCTGAAAATAGAGGATTCATCAGTTTTTGTTTTGGAGGATTTTTTTTATGAGCTATGAAAAAGAAAGCTGACTCTCGAATTGTAAAATGAGGATCTAATTTGGTATTGACTTCGATGGTCATCAGTGAAGAATGATTCTGAATATTGTATGAACAATGAGAAATGAGTGGAAAAAACCATAATTAAAGTTTGAATACGAATCCTAAAAACGAATCAAATTTTTTTTGAAAAAGTATTTCATCATACTTTTAATAATTAAACTATATATATATATATATATATATAATTTTATATTTTATAAAATTTGTTTTTTATTTTGCTCTTTGATTTGGTTGGATTTTTTGTATGGATTGAATATGAATTTAAGGCAAACGGTACCAAATTCAACATATAGTACATCCGAACATTAGAAAAAATGATAGTTATGATGTTGGGCACATGACACAGGTTAGTTGGTACATGTAACCATGAAAATGCCTTTGTTGGTGTAGTTTTTGACACATTAAAATAGTGTAGATGTGTGACCATGATATGATATATACTTGGTGTAGCTAACTATCATTTTCCCTAATTATTTTTGAATCAATTTTGGAAGTATATTAGTAAGTAAGCTTATAAATTCAAACTTCTGAGAGAAATCTGACAATTGTTATTATGTAAATCCAAGAATGTTGGCTAAAGTGGTTTATACATGTTTGTTTCTTTTGCAGATAATGGTATTTACATGTTGTTTATGGAGAATGGGTTCTGAGAGACCGGACTTGAGATTTTGTGGTTGATAATCTAAAAGGAGGGTGAATGTTCACTTTGCGTGATGGTTTTACACATCGTGAACTTGCTGTAATCGCACAAGATGATTATATGCTAGACAAGAAAACTGACTTGGTTGAGTTATCATATACATTGCCAGAAATAATGTTGAAACAAATGGGCCTGGATAGCCCTCTTATTTATGTTACAAATGATAGACAAGTACAAAGCATGATCGAGTTAGCTAGTACGCATTTACTCTGTCTTTGTATCTCCCGTCGAACCGGTATGGATATTGGGAGTAAAGAAGACGTGAATGGAGATTCAGTTGTTAAAGAAGATGAATATGAAAATCTAGATGAAGATGACGAAGAATGGAAAGAGGAAGATGGAGATGAAGGATCTGTTTGTGGTGGGGTTGGTGGTGGTGATGATGGTGTTGGTAACTTGGATGCGGATAAAAATGTTTTCATGAAACGCGCTGAGACTTACCGTGACGATGTTGATTACACCATCTATGGGAAAGTGAAAGATGAACATGTGGAAGTAAATGAAGATTATAAGAACTATGAGTATGATAGTGTTGCAAATCGGTTTCTTGGACGAGGCAAGTCGTGGTATGATGCTATCTTCATCCACAAGTGTTTTGATAGCAAGAAGGATCTAAAATCAGAACTGTCGTTGCCGACAATAATGTCAAAATTCGCATACAAAGTAGAGAAGTCTGACAAGAAGCTGTATGTGGCTGCATGTCGTGTGGAAGGAAGCAAGTGGAAGCTTTGAGCGGCTATGAAGAACGAACCAAACAAGTATTGGATGATGATCTATAACAAAGCCCATACATTTTTAGTAGAGGACTGAAATTCTGTGCGTAAACGTTATACACATAAGTACATTGGGTGGTTGTTTGTTGAATGCTTTGGTATAATTGATGGGATTACACCAAAGCACATCGAAGCATAATCGAAGAAGCTGGTATTAAGGGGACCTACACAACTTCATACAGAGCTATGTTACATGCCCAAAAGTTGGTGAAGGGATCACCAGAAGATGGGTATGAGAGACTGCCTTCTTTGTTGCAGGGATTAGAACAAGCCAACCTGGGAACAATCGCTGTTCTTGAACTTTATCAGGAGAAGATTTAAATAACTATTTCTAGCATTTGAGCTTCCATATATGGGATAAGATTTCTAAGAAGGTTCATTGTGGTGGATGGTGCTCATCTCATGGGAAAGTATGGTGGTGTTATGCTAGTTGCGACTGCACAGGACGAAAATTTCCAAATATTTCCGTTGGCTTTTGGAATTGTAGACTCCGAGAATGATACTTCGTGGGAGTGGTTTTTCACCAACATGAGATAATGCGTAACAGACAACCAAAATTTGGTCATAGTTTCCAACATGCATAACTCCATAGAGAATGCATGTGCAAAGATATTTCCTTTGGCAAAGCAAGGGATACGTTATTACCATCTGCAAAAGAACATAATCACCAATTTCAATGGAAGGCATCTGTTTTACTTAGTGAAAAACGCGGCGTACGCGTATACTTTGTATGACTATAACCGATACATGACTTCGTTACGAGCGGTAAATCCTGAGCTTGTTAATTACTTAGAGGAGGCGGATCCGAGTCTTTGGTCACGAGTTCACTTCTATGGTGAAAGGTACAATCCTGAGCTTGTTGATTCCTTGTTAGACGTCTTATGCAGTTTGAAATTATAGTTGTTAGACTATTTATGTAGTTTGAAGTTTATCTGTCAGCCTGCAAAAAGTATCTGACGTTATACCTATTTCTCCTTCTCACATGTGCTAACATATTCACTTCCTTGGTGATAGACACAATATAAAGTCGAGCAACATTTCTGAGTCTATAAACTCTGCATTTAAGACTGCACGAAGATATCCCATATCATTTCTTTTGGAGTTCATACAAGAGAAGCTAGGCACGCAGTTTTGTAAAAGGCGGTTAGATGCAATGAGTCTCACAACAACATTTAGTCGAGGAGTTGAATACTTGATGGATTTTAGTGAATATGATGCGGACATGATGACGGCGGAACGCATAGACGGCTATAAATTCTTTATTAAGGGAGGACATAGAGATCGTATTGTTGACATGGAACATCGTATGTGTCAATGTGGAGTATGGGATTACGAGAAAATACTTTGCTCACATGCCATGTGTGTTGCACCAGAGCTTCAGCTATACACGTCTACGCTTGTGTGACCATCTTACAGAGGGGACTATTTGTTCAGTGGATACTCGCGGAACATCTATCCAAAGAATTCTTCCTTTCCAGCTCCTAAATTAGAACGTGTCTTTCCGAATTTAATCAGGTGTCTTCCTGGAAGACAGAAGAAGTCGATGTTTTAAAGTTGGTTGGAAATTGCAAAGTGGAAGGACAACAAACCGCGGAAGCTGCACAAGCAATGTAGTTGTTCGAATTGTAAACAACCAAGCCACAAGCTACCTAACTGTGTAAGATTCATTAGTTGACATTCATGTTTCTGTTATTTTAATTATGTGATGATATGAACATTTGCTATCTTTTTTCGTGTCCAACTCACCAAGCCAGAGGCTGACTAGAACTGATGGTGTGATTTATAAGTCTGATGGAGTGATGGAGAAGTTTGATGGAGTGATGGCGAAGTCTGATGGAGTGTTAGAAAATTTTGATGGAGTGCTAGAGAAGTCTAATGTAGTGTTAGAGAAGTTTGATGTAGTGATAAAGAAGTCTAACTGAGAATTTCGATGGAGTTGTTGTTTCTTAATCGTTGCAATTACAAAACTTAATTGAAGTTGTGGTACATAACAACCAAGTACGAATTAAAAAAAGTTTCACAATACAACATACAACCACAATCCAGTTTTTCTTACATTACAAAAAACCTCCCAGTAAATGGAACTTCTATTTCCCCACGTAGGTGTCTAACAAGCTATACTCGATACGTCTCTCTTCACATGTTCGCTTGAGATATTTCAATACATCAAATGCCAGTCTTTCCATGATTTTCTTCATGTTCTCAACACACAGATATTGTGGAAATTCCATTCCAAGTGAATGGAACTCAATGTACTTCGAGCAAAACACATCACAATCACCTGATTGGTTATTTTGGGGAAGATCCGAGCTTTTAACAATCGTATAGTCGAATGGATCCAAGGGATATATCAACTTATCTTCTGCTGGAGCTAATACGTGAAGTGCATAAGAAAAAATCTCACATACTAGCTTCACTGCCCGACCTACCCTCTCATCAGTACGTGGCCAAAGGATGTTGTCCCAAATTGTTATGTGTCTTTTAGGTATATTAATCAGAACTGTAACCCAATTATTTTCATTTACGAGCAATGCAGTGTAGATTTCATCAATTTCCATCCCCTAAGCCTTTTAGATGGCAAGAATGTGGACAGAGTACCAGTAAAGTAGTCCCAAACACCCGGAGGTAGCACTTTATTCCCTTTCCCATCATTTCCTTCAGCTTCATCTTTTGTCTTCACTTTTTTGGATTGGCCGCTTTCCTCAGTCTCCCCTACCTCTTATTTCCATCCTCCTTCCCATCCTGTCCATCCATGACATCGTCATTGTCATTCTTTCCATCATCACCAGCACCCTCCATTGCCTCTCCATCCTTACCATCATCATTGTCATTCTCCCCATAATCACTAACACTCTTCACAACCTCTTCATCCTTTCCAGCCTCTCCATCATCACCAACACCCTTCACAACCTCTCCATAATCACCAGCACCCTTCACAGTCTCTCCATCCTTTCCAGCCTCTCCATCATCACCACCCTTCCCATCCTTTCCATAATTCATATACATACCATCCCCATTATCATTCCTTCCACCTTCCTTGCACCTTTTTTCTTCAATTCCTTCATATCATTTCCAATTTGAACCATCTTATCCAATTTGAACTATCTTATCCTCCAACGATGTAAACCCTTTATTAACAAATGTAACAAGTGATTCCATCTCTTTAGCAAAGTGATCTTTCAAAGCATCAATCATTGCCACAAGAGAACTCCCTTCTGATTTAGATCTCTTATTAACATCCTCATCCTCATCCTCACCCAGCGTATCCTCTAACTTTCTCTTAGCTACCTTCCCCTTTCCATTATTTTGACCCACCTCTTCCTTCATATTTTGACGATCAGAGCTAATAGGACCCACCTCATCCTTCACAACACTAAGCAAATCTTGATGTTTCTAGTGTATATGACTCCACCTCCATAGTGTTTTTTCCAAGCTGTCCAACCATTGCTTTCACAATGTTTTAAACTCTCTCATCATCATCAACATTGTCCCACTCTGGAAACATATCATAAAAATTCATAAAGAAAAAGTTCCTGACGTGGGTCTGCAAATACAAGTTACATGAAAATATCAAAGTTAGGATTTGGAATATGTCGTGTCAAACTTCAATTTTAGTCTAGGTACACACTGTCAGATTGAATATTCAATCTGGGTGAACGCTTTTGGACTTCATATTCAGCCTGATATATTCATATCTATATATAAAATCTGAAATTGTTCACCTAGATTGAATATTCATTATGGGATATTCAGACTTCAATTTCAGTCTGAGTACACATTGTCATACTTCATATACAGTCTAAGAGATAATATCAATGATGTTTAAAAAAAACAAACCTGGTTTTGCAGGTTTGTTTTGACCTTCTTTCGATTCCTTGATCCTTTGAATGCCAATAGGGGTGGAGTTGGGTTATTAGGTAAAGACTCTCCATAAAGTGTCGTCATTCCAGAAATAGCCCAATAGATACAAATTTTTAACACTTCACAAAATCCTTAAGTTTGGTAGTTTTTGTCCTTGACAATTTTCTTATTTGCAACATTGACAGAGTCTATTAGCACCTTTAAGGCAAATCTTCCCCACATATATGTTTCCAGTGACCCAAAACCAGTAGTTGCCTAGCATGAGCAGCTTGTGAGGCACATGTCCAGTGTTGAGACTCAATGAAAGACACATAGATGGATAGTTAGCCCAACCTCATGCAATCCCGGATCTTCTGAACAAGAGAATAGAGGTTTCAGATCTGAATTTCAGATTGGTTTCTGCGAAGAACAGGGATGGATTTTCGATAGAGATGATGTTTGGATAGAGTTTATTCTAGATCTAGAGAATTAACTCTTTGATGATTTGGAATGAGAAGGCTCTTAGAGAATTAACTCATTAGCAATAAGGTTTTGTTCAAAGATGAACAGAGATTTACTTTCTTGGAAAGAAAAGAGAAAACTTAAAATTGCATAAAATTTTGGATAACCTAAAAGTCTTTAGGAACAAAGCTTAAATAGCCTATAATCCCTAAGGGTTTTCGAAATCCTTATTCCAAAAGGAGTAAGGAAATTTCGACCTCCTTAATAAAATTGGGCTTAAAATCAGGCCCTACAATAAGAAAATAAACTAAGTCTAAAAAAACCTAAAAACCCAACAGATATTTTGATTTAATCAAGTCTGGAAACCGAATGGTTGAAAGTCTTGGTTAAATCCTAGTTTGCTTCTTGATCTAAAATTGAGATTGGTTCTGAATAAACCAATGTTGCAATTTGGTTCTGAAGCCTTTTTGTCTGAGATCTGGTGACATGCCCCTTAGTGAAAACAAACGGATCTTGGGTTTCTTCAAGCTTGAAATTCGCCAAATCCAACTCTTTTTCCAAGCTCTCTTCATCTTTACTATCACTTAGCTCTAGCTCAGCTTCTTGATCAACCTATGTTGCATTACAACCAAATCTGATATGGCCATTCCCCACCATCACCACCACATCTTCCACAAGCTTATAGTAATTGCATATAGCTTGGACCTACCTCTGGATACAAACCAAGGAGCACCCAAAATGATCTCATCTTCTCTGTAATCTTAACCTCTGGATAGTTCAAATCTCCAGCATAGTCGCTGTGAGTCCAATTATTTGTTTAAACTCATTCAGTAAAAACCTCACTGGTTTAACACCAACTAGAGCCCAAATCTCATACTTCTTCTTGCAAACTAGTTGCGTAGAGAGCATGTAGTAAACCATCCTCGAACACCATGTAAAGTCCATGTCATGAAATCTCAAAAAAAAAAAAACTGAATCGTAGAGCTCTTGCCATTCTTCCTTTCTAAGGGGTTTTTTAAGAGCCTCAATCAAATTTCTCTTGCCACTGAAGTAGTGTATGATTTTTTACGAATAGGCTCATAACCTAGTGTGAACATCCATTATGGGAATTCATGCTTTTCCATTCCGCAAACCTGCACCAACAGCAGCCACCAAAACCAGTTAGACATTATTGTCAGACTGCAGTTAGACAACCCATGAAGTTTGATATTTAGTTCGTACTTACTTATTGAAGTTTCGGTTCGCGGTGAAGAGAGGCGGCGTCGATAATGGCGAAGATAAATCCTAGATCTGTTATTTAAAAACACGAAATCTTGGTGCATGTACGAAGAAAAAAACTATTGACGAGGTTACATTTAGCAGCAAAGAGAGGCGTCGATGAATCTTACCGGCAAAGAGAGACGGCGAAATTTGGCGGCAAGTTACGGCAACGAAGATTGAAGACTTTGAGATAGAATTTTTTTTCTTCTGGTTTCTTTGGTAACTGTAAAAATGAGTGAATAAAAAATAACTCTTTATATGAGTGGATAAGAATATATCCTTTTACCGTATATAAAGTTCTTTTCCCAGACTAATTCCACAATCTTATATCAGACTTCATAGTGAAATCTGACACAAGACTTCAGATGTTGTCTAGTAAATAACGCGGGAATTATAATATCAACCTTTTTAAGGGTTTTCATCTAAATTTTAAACGTTTTCAAATGTAAAAAGATTCCCGCATTTTTCCCTGTTAAATTATGAAAGTACAGACTTCATATGTAGTTTGACAAAATAGTATTTTTTAGAAACATGGATAGCAGACTCCATTTGTTGTCTGGGAAATAACGCGGGAATTTTGTTATCAACATTTTTAAGGGTTCTCATCTAAATTTCAAACATTTTCAGATTCCCACATTTTTCTCTGTTAAATTATGAAAGTACATACTTTCGATGTAGTATGACATAATATTATTTTTAGTAACATGGATAGCAGACTCCATTTGTTGTCTAGGAAATAACGCGAGAATTATACTATCAGCATTTTAAAGGGTTTTCATCTAAATTTCAAACATTTTCATATTCCTTCATTTACCCCCATTAAATTATGAAAGTTCAGACTTCATATGTAGTATGACAAATACAAATACATAATACAAATTACAAATTAAGAGTCACCGATAAAAAGTCTTTAAATAATGAGAAATATGATCTCTAAAAACGAGCACAAATAGAGATGATCAGGACAGTAACCATAACACCAGCCAACATCATACTCTTGATCTTGACGCCACGCTTCATCTCTACAAATTACTTCTCAATCAACAACTCCTTTAGTTGGGCAACCTCTGCCTGCATTTTCTGGATAAATTCTTCCAGGATTCTCGACAGTGGTGGATGTTCACATGACAGGATCCAGACCGCCTAAACATTTTGAGGGAATTTGTGGAATAATCCGAATCGTCGACCTGTGGAACTCATACTTATGCGTGAACTACTACTTGACGTTGGAACTTCACTGAATCGCCCCATCCTGTTTAACATAAAACAATAACAACAATCAAAATTTAGCCACGAGAGGAATCAAAACAAGTATACTTTCATACTTTGTATGGAGTCTAATGTCAGGCTTTGTATAGAGTCTAATGTCAGACTTCATATAGAGTCTAAATTTGAAACGACAAAGAAAAATAAAGTCTTTAGCTTATAACTGAAACAAGAGGAGTAAAAAAGTTTCTGTTTTTGTTTAGATTAGAGCAAAAAATGTATAAAAATTTACTTTGTTCAAATAGATCTAAAACTTATGCTAAAATAAAAGGTTGACAACGGCGATGGCGGCGACCGCGGCGATTCGACCAACAAGAAAATAGAGTTATGAAGACAAGATAGAGAGACGTCAAGGAGAAGTAGTTAAAAGAATGAAGAAGATGAAGCGGCAACAGGATTTTATAGAGTAGAGAGTGTTTTAAGAGAGAGAATATTTGCGTTTTAGAGAGCGAGAGTTGATAATGACTTTTACAAATTAAGATTGATAAACTTCGTTTATATATGGGGGTAAATTCTCAATTGAGATTACTTTTTCAAGACTGCTAACGAAGTCTGAGGAAACCTAAATCTAATAGTTACTACTACTTACCATCATATTATATATAAAACTTTAAAAAACATCAAACTCCTTTAACATGGTCACAAGCTAACTAGTATGTGTAAATTACATATAATGAAATAAAAATTTACAAACTCTAGACCCTACGAGTAATACCTAATATCCAACCTCATATGTCAAACATAGCTCATTCTCTTATTTTCTTGGACATTTGCACAATCCAATATATATGTAGACTATTCTATAGTTAGTTAAACTCTGCAAGCAAACTCATAACCCTATTCCAGCAAATTTCTACCCCATTTAACCCTAAACTCTAAACTACATGGGTTATAAAATTATATTTTATTTTTAAATATGTTTCAGACTTCTACGAAAAGTCTGAAAAAACCCTAAACCTTAAATCCAAAATCCAGACTTCTTTGGAAAGTCTGAGGAAACCCTAAATCTAATAATTTTTACTTATTAGTGTCAATATTTGAACAAAACATCTATGATCGAATTTGTTAAATATATGCACGCTACAAAAACCTATGTGAAAATATTATAATTTTAAATTTCATATATAAATTTCGTACAACTTGAAACTAACCCTAAAGTTATATGTAAATGTTCCATTGATAACATGTTTTGGGGTTTAGAACCTAATGTATCTTACATATTTTTTTATTTCATTAGAATTTACGAAATTTAATTTCTACAATTCAAAATCGTCTATATTTAACTTTTGAATGTAAAAAATTTAGTAAATTACTTTATCCTAATTTCAAATTTAAATTACTAATTTAATCTTTCTCATATTTCTTTAAGAAATCTGAATACGTCTGATTTTCAGGGTTATATATATTGTAACTAAATATCGTTCAATTTAATTCATTTTTATGAAATTTTAATTTATAAAAAAATAAATATTCTATATTAATTTTTTCTATCAAACTTTAACAAAATATTTTTTACTATTTTTATTTATTAATTTATTAAGTTTTAGACTTTTCAAAGAAGCCTGAAATACAAAACAAGTTAAACTTCATGTAGAGTCTATAGTATAGAAGTCTGATTTCGCGCGAATGTCATAATGGTAATTGTTTATTCTATTTTTTTTGTTTGTTCAAAAGGAGGGTAATTGTAGTTTCCCAATCTGATAGATGTACGCTTGCATTTCTTTCAAGTGACGATGTAGTTTTGACTTTAAAATCAAATTTTGGTGTAAAATAAACAATTTCTCCATAAATCAAAATAGAAACACATCAAACACATCAAACAATTTGTACAACAAATGCATTGTTTTTGGTCCACCAAAGTAGTGTTATGTAACCATATGATCCACATCTAAATACAAAATCAACGCGTTATGTCGTACGGTTATTGGACATGTTCAAATATTTTATATGAATGTAATTCGTGTAATGTGCACTCGAAGAATATAGACCTTTTATTGATTTCTCTTTTCTTAGGTCTAAATGATTACAATGCATGAGATTCTCCTTCTCTCTCTCCCAAAAAAAGAGACCCTTTCTTCTTCAGTTATCCTCTCTTTTTATAGTCCTCCTCTTCCGCTCTTTGATCTCTTTTTCTCCAAATCTTTCTCTCCATCAATGCGCATTTAATTGGTCTCTTAAGACTAGGATTTGGCAGTTATTTCCATCAAATAAGATCGTGGCCCTTCTCCCTCCCTAGGGCTTTAAACTTCTTCTTCTTCGTTAATGGGCCCCTACGGCCCGCCAATTTTTAGATTGGTTTAGTCTGGGTCGGATATGGTGGAAACCATCTCCATTACTCTTTTATTATTGACACATAAACAAATTTCAATAAAATGTATTTTTTAATTATATATATATATATATATATGTGTGTATCTCCAGCAAATGCGTTGTTTTTGGTCCATTAAAGTAGTCAAGAAAGAAAATTCATTTAACGTGGTCACTTAAAATGTTATGTAACATAACCATATGATCCACATCTAAAGACAAAATCGTCCAACATAGGGAAAATGCGTTATACGATACGGTTATTGGACATGTTCAAATATTTCAAAATCGTGATGCGAATTTACCTTAAAGAAAAATTATTTTATAACACCCACATTTTGATAGGTCCATCATAGCACCCAAAGATTCAAAAAAAAAAAAAATACTATATGCTATTTTTGGATCATAGTTTCTCGTCTATGCTCTATGGAACTTGTAAACTTTATTAAAGATGAAATTGCCAAGGATGAATAGATTACAAAGCAATAAACCCCTCAATTAACCGTAAAACCTTAAAAAAGTGGAGTTCAAAACGGATTAGAGAAGAAAACTATAACACCAGTCTGATTCTCTCCACAGAACGACGTGTTAATAACCCTAACTTGTTACACAAATAACTCCAAATAACTCAACATATCCAACTCTTTTATCCATGAGCCATGTATATTAACCATGGATCCAATAACCGAAGTAAACCGAGTAAAGAAATTAAATAATTTCATATGAAAATAAAACGTGAAATTAAACCAATTACTACCAAAATAGCACCATAATCATCCATTATATTTGACTACCTGTCATGCTCACCTGAAAGAAAAAAGGAGAAACGAGATGGGTGAATGAAAGGAAAATCACTCAACGAGGAGTGGATTGCTAGAACATGCAAGTCCGCGGACCTCGCTTAGCAAACAATCATGCCAGACTAATTCTAGAACATTCAACAAACATGGCACTTAAAGAGCCTAAACATAGCAATCAATCCTGCAAATTAAGTGATCACCTACACTTTCCCAAGAGGCTTCGTCGTATGGCTTCAGTGACCATAAGCACCACCCAATGGATAATTTATCGATATGTCAGACTGCGGATGGCGATCGACTTACCGTCGTACCCTACGCGCAAACACGACTCCGGAATACAACAGTCTGACTCTTTATTCCTCGCCAAGTCTTAGGTCAGACCTCCAACGTGTAGGAGCTCAACCTCTCCCCCCCCCTTCCGGTGTGCCTGCCTCGCAACATATACTATTATATATACCATATATATATATATATATCACACACTAGCAAACAACATACGAGTCAAGCAATGATTGGTTCATTAATTATATTAGTTTCAGTTGTCCAGGAAAGAAATCAGCACAAAAGTAGCCAAGATACCAAGAAGACTTAATTCACGGAGACCAGTCATGTTCCGCTGCTAATCTAATAGAAGAGAGATAAGACAAAAGAGAGCGAGGGATTTACGCGGTTTTTTGTGGAGTTCATTTTGTGGCCTTCCGATAGTCTAGTCGCCCATTGGGCGACTAGACTTGCTATGAGTCTAGTCATCCAATGGGCGATTAAACTTGCCAAGAGTGACTTCTTATCGCTTCAAAACTTGTCTATTTAGATCTCTCAGGAGTTATACGTAAGTCTTGGGCGTTGATTTCGATATTCTCGAGTTTAGTTGCTCGCGAGTGACTAGACTTTACGAAGCAATCGCCTACGATTGGCTAGACGCGGGATTTCGACTTTTGGTTGAGAGGAGTTCGTCTAGAT
>OVAN01012953.1:0-13274 GCA_900406275.1 Anastatica hierochuntica | reverse complement strand
AAGCATGTAAACATTTATAATGCTTTATAAAAGAAACATGAACATATAACTGAATCTAGATTATGCTTTAAAATATGCTTGATATTCAAATTGATATTATTATTCAAACAGAACAACCATAACTTAAAACACAGATTAGCTACAGAGTAGCCAAAAATTGATGAACAATGTGTGTTGTAAATTAAACTACAGAATAGCTAATCAAATTTAGAGTATGAAAAAATATGGAACAAATCTACATGGAATACATAGAAGACGAAATTGCAGAATAGAAGAAGAAATACATAAACTTTTTGTAATCTTTTGTAAAATATAACTTTCGAAATACCTTTGAATAGTTTGAGCAATCGATTGGATGTTTCGAAATAAGTTTGTTCGCAACCGAAACCTGATACAATTTGCGAACATATATGAAATTAGAAGATGTGAAACAGATCTACATAGAAGGCGAACTTGCATAATAGAAGAAGAAATACCAGTGATAAACGAAGGAGAGAAAGTTTTCGCCGTCGAATATCGCCGTCGAATATCGCCGTCGAATATCAGAGATAAACGAAGGACCGTCGAATATCGTCGTCTTCAGAGGGAGAAACTAGGGCTTTCTTTGTTTTAAAATATATAAGGGTATTTTGGTCTTTTTTTGTATAGAGGAGGTGTAGTTTTGAAAAACATAAAAAGAGATGTGTAAAAATAAAATTTGTTCTCCCTGAAAGTGTAGTTCTGTAAATTTCACAATTTTCTTTTGTAAACTAATCGATTTTATTTGTATTAGACAAAATAGATCAAATATACGCAAATATACGCAAATACTCGTGAAATTTTCCGGATATCCAGAAATGTAAACAAAATTTTATTTGTATTGGATAAAGTCGACCGGGTATCCGTAAATATCCACAAATACTTGTGAATTTTCTGGATATCCGTATTTTTCCGGAGCAAAACAAACCAGAAAATGAAGTATCCGTTAAAAGCAGAACAAATCACAAATACTTGAATTTTAGGTGATATTTGTTTCGTGCTCACCCCTACCTCTTCTTTTCTTTTTCTTCGTTTAACTCATGATTTTTGTCTCTTCAACCACCGAAGCCTTCACTATTACTTTTCGTCTAGTTATTTTGTTTTTCCCCTCGAATTTTTGTTTTTTTACTAGTTTACATGCTAACCGTGAGATGATTACTATATTTGATTTAATCAAATGATTTTACTATTTGCAAAAAAAAACAATCAATCGAATCACTATCCTAACAATTTCATTAATATAAAAACAATGTTTTCTTTTTATTTAGCTTTTCTCTCACCTCTCACTCCACCTCATATTATTTGTTATCAATTTTATAATTAAAAATGTTAAATTAAAATTTTAATACACAGAAAAATGTAAAAAAAATTCTGAATAAGTCATTTTTAAATTTTTCAAAAGGAATATATATTTTTAAAATAGTAGTGGACCACCATATGTTGTTAAAATATTATTATTAATTCTAATTAGCAATACTGTTATTCAAAAATAAGAATTTCACAAATAGATATAAAAAGAAAAGAAAATTGAATGTAACAAGTGTATACAATTAATAAAACATCAAAACACTACTAACAACATAACATCTTAACAATATTATAAATAAAAAAATCAAAAACCTTTTTACATGATAACATAAAACCTAACATAGAATTAAAAAGACCATTTTAAATAGATGTATTACTATTGTGGGTATAGAAAATCTCGCATCATTAAACACCAAATAGATAATAAATTGTAATTCCAAAGCAGAGATATATTTCTAAAATACTTTTTACATTACTCATATTTGAATTCTTTGAAAACCGAGAAATATTTCTTAAATAGTATCACATTACCATATTCTAGAAAATAGTATTACTATTTGAAGTAGTACAATATTTTGCTGATATATTAAGTTTTAATATTAGCTTTTTTAAAAAATATAAGCAACAATGTATATAAGTAGTGAAATGCAACTATATTCTAAACTAAAAAGTCAAAATCGTTTTATTATATAATGTAAACCAAAATTTAGAAACACTATTTTGGTATACGTATATTTTTTTGCATTTTAAATTTTGACAACATAAAACATCAAGTGAATAGAAAATTGAAATTGATGTATATGTATCTCTTACACATTTATTACATGTATATGTACTTTATAACTAAATGCAAAAATAAACTTATGATGAGGTAAATTAAATATAATAAGGTTTATAAATTATAATGGATTAAATTAACTGTTTGGGTATATTACACCGTTACATATTTTACAAATTGTGCTACAATTAAATGTAAGAATTCAATTTCTTGTCCAATGAATATTGGTGTGAATCGATGGTAGTTGGATGGATAAAATATAGTGGGTCGAAAATTTCAAATGATGATTAAAATTTGAAAGTAAATACTAATATATTTTATAGGAGAAATTATAAATAACGAAAAATATTAATTTGGGAAGAATAATCCGTATACGTAAACAAAAAAATAGTATTACTATAAGAAAAAGTTACTATTTATGTTTTATGTAATTTGTAACATTTTTTCAGTTTTTTGTAAAATATATATTTCTAAAATTTCAAGTTATGATGAATTTTATAAAAAATATACAGTTTTTTTGTCCAATTCAAATTTTCATTAAAAAGTTTTAGAAAGATAAAATATTCTATCAAAAGTTTGTTGGAAAATGTGTGAAAGAGAAATAGAATAAAAGAAGAAAATTAAACGCATGTGTCACAGTAAGGGTGTAAAAATGGATAATATATTATGTGTTCATCCCGTGACCAAAAAAATATTATAGGTTCATCCGATCCAAACCAATCCATTAATCAAATGGATTTATCATTTTGGTTATACTAGATTAATGGATCAAATAAGTTAATGGATCAAATGGTTTGGATAGAAATGGGTTGGACTAAATCGTTTGTGGAGATAATGGTTTAATCAATTAATCTTCAACATGTCATCATCAACATTCAATTATCATTATTATCATCATAATCATCGTCATCATCATTCAATTAATTTATTATCATTATCACTATCATACCACAAATATAATTCGTTGATATTCCCACCAAAAACAGGTAAGTCCATCGATTTTTCCGCCAAAAATATAAATTTACAAACTTTTTTTCACTCAAAAATTAAAATTCGTCTATTTTCCCACCAAAAACGTAAAATTGTCTATTTTCTCCCCAAAATGTAAATCCGCAAAATTTTCTGTAAAGAACGTAAATTCGTATATTTTTCGCCAAAAACGTAAATCCGCAAAAAATTCTTGCCGAAAATTTAAAATAACATGACCGCACGGATCAAACTTTAGTTGCATTTAAAACAGTGAGATTATGTTCTACACGTGCGCCTCCAAATTTGTGATATGTATTTTTAAGACTATTAACCCAATTACTAACAGTTATGAGTCTTTAAATCAAAAAGGTGAAACAATATTAACATCGTATTAAATATAATTGTCTTCTATATATCACCATTAAGATACTGATATTAGTGTAAAGTAACATAGATACATAAACTAGCAGTTTACATTTTTTTTTTTTTTGGGTCACAAACTAGCGGTTTACATTAAATACTCAATGTACAAATATCTGTTTTTTTAGGAAAATATTACTCCTTCCGTTCCTTTAAGATAGAAGTTTTAAACTTTTCGCACATATTAAGAAATAGTTCATACATAACAATAATTGTCTTGTTTTTATACAAAAAACAAAGGAGACTTACAAAAATACACTTTTGTATTGTCTGTTTTTCAAAAATACCACTGCTTGAAAAAATTTTATTTTTACACCTCCCTTTTTAATGAAAAAGACCATTATACCCATAGACTAAAAGAAACCCTAAACGTTAAACCCTAAACCCTAAACCATAATTCCTAAACTTTAAACCCTAATAGCTAAACCCTAAACCCTAATCACTAAACCTTAAACCCTAAACCCTAAACCCTAATATTTGAGGTGTATATTTGAGAACCATTAAAAAACAGGTGTAAATGTAAAATTTCTTTTCTTTTTAAGTGTATTTCTGTAAATTAATCAAAAAACAATTACCTATAACTTTTAACCAATAGTTTGAGTTAAAACTTCTTAAATTTAACAATTTATTATCACTAACTGCATAGAAAATCTAAAAAATATATCTTTGTGAAACAAATTTTTTTCCCAAAACTTCTATCTTCACGAAAGAGAGGGAGTAAGATTTTATTACCGATTTTCGTTTTTGACAAAAATACAAAAAAATTTAGTAGTGGACCAATCAAATAAAAACCAAATACCGAGAAAAAGAAAAACACTAAATAGGATCGCAAAATCGCAATAGCGTTAAGCAACGACGAAGACCCCTATAACACGAACTCTAGTCTCCCGACGATGCTTTAGAGAGCATGAATCCTAGTCTCCGACGACGTTCGAAGACACGAATCCAGCAAGACCGACGACGTCCATCTTTAGCACGAACCCAACGAAAACCGACGACGCTCTACGAGACAAACCCAGCTAGTATTTGATTCCTTAAAGCACACAATCCTCAAAAAGCAAAAACGAGTTGCGGTTGAAACCACATCGTGACATCATTCTTCGATACCTGCATAATAGAAAGTAGAAAGGTCTACCAACAAAAACCAAGTGGTTTAACGATGGTAGAGGGATAACCAAACCACACGCGCGGTTCCTCCGACGAAATATAACTCAAAGAGACTCCACAAAGAGTCGAGACCGCCACCACATTCCGAGACCGAAAACTGGTAACGATTCTATACTGTCTCAACAGATCGACACAGCGGAGGAGACGACTTCCCAAACCTGTGAGCCGGTAATGTAGACATGAGCCAAGAGCGGCAAAATCCAAAAAGATAAAGAAAGAGCCGTTGGTGAGAGAAGACTTTGCCCAAGCCATAGACGACCTAGCCTCACGCCTTAGCCAGTCGCCCCACGTGTTAACCACTAGCTTGACAGCAACTGCCTCGATCCGGTACACGCCTTCGAGATTAAACTGAAGTCTTCCTTGATCAAGAATCGATGAGGCTCTCTGACCCGACACCAAACCAAAGGAATCCTCAAAGATTATATCGATCCTCTCTTTTCCAAACATAGAGCCTTAACGAACCAAATATCTGTTGTCTTTGTTACATTATATTATGTGCATTATCAAAGCCAATGTTCTCTACTCTTTACAAAAAAAATGTAGAAAACAACTGACATTATAATAAATAATTAAATATAACCGATACTAATAATTTTACCAACTAATTCCTTGGATAAATGTATTTTCTAAATTTGGTTTCATATTTGCTTTTATCAAAATTTAAAAGCTCCAAAGTTAGTTATAAAAGAAAAAAAGTTTCGTAGGTGCCACTTGTAGCTGCAAAGACATTTTGGATCTCCATGTTGCAAAGCTTGAAATGGACATTTGGGTTTCCGTGGATACTTTGTCTATCACCTTCTGCGTGAAGCGTGGACTGACGCGCTACCAGTGCGCGTATAGCTGTACCTGAAGTTGATTGACAACAGCTTCTTGTTTCTATAAACCATTTACAATGGAATAATTGAATGTTTTAAACTCTTGCAATAGACTAGTTGAATTATTAAAAATATATACAGGTGAATTCAATTTAGTTGAATATTTTCAACTAGTTGAATGTAAAAATGTGGGACATGCAATGACACATGTTAAAATTCAAATGGAAAAAATGATGAGAGAGTGAATTTCAGAGATTTTTTATCCCCTCAAATTATTAGGACTTAATTATTTTGTATTTAACAATTTTCAAAAATAAATAAATTTATATCAAAATTCAAATTTTTATGATCTATAAATAGAGACTAATTTTATTAAATTTAAGTTCAAAAAAATTTGCCAGTTTTAACTATTATTAGAAATTAAAAATAAAATAAATATTAAATAATGAGGTGGAAGAAAGAGAAAATGAAGTAAAGGGTGTTGAATTTACATATCATTGTACATAGTCTTAAGTGTTTTTTTTGCAGTTTCGAAGTGGTTTAAAAATAAGCGATCACGATCTCAGCTTCTTCTCCGGCGCCGTAGAGGCCTTTGCTCGCCAGCGCCACCAGCTCCCGACGGTTTTTTGTTCTTCCCTTGGATACCTTCCTTCCTTAGTTTTCTCTCGTCCTTGTCACGCAGACTTTGGTCTGAGAATGAAGATTCGTTTCTACTGGCTTGATGGGTGGGGAAGCTCCTCTTCGTCCAACGTTTCGGCTCTACCGCCGCCCTTCCCATTCTATTTTCCTTTCTGGCTCTGGAATATGCAGAGGTCGAGACCTTTCTGACTATATGTCGAAGAAGCTCTTGTCGATTCTGATCCCGTATGGATTCGGTTGGATCTGAGCTTTTCAGATGCAAGTGTTCCTAGATCTAGCTCAGATCTCGTCGATAGGCATCTTCTGTCAAGGGTTAATACCACCACCCCTCCCGTTCCTCCATCGTATGTTGGTGGCCTTGCATCGCACCTCACTAAGGCTTCGAGATCTCGGATGGATTTCTCGTGGTTGCTCTTTGGCGACGGTCACCAGCTTTGGTCTCAAGCTTTACACCCAAGACACCATCGTCATTTTGTTGGTAGTTTTGTTGACTGCATTTGTCCCGTTGATGGACCTCTTCCAACAATCGTCATCTACATGACAAAGCCCAGATCTAAAGCTTCCACCGATCCTCTCTCACAGCAATTGTGGCGCTTTTGGAAGCTTCGTAATGTCTCACTCAGCACCGCAGCCAAAAAGAAAGATGTCGCAGCTGCCGTCTACATCTGTAATTGCCTATATCTATGCTCTCTAGACGTTGAAGCTTTCAGACCTGGATTGGATCTAGTCGGCATGACCATCCATCCCTCAAACGAGACCTGTAGATCTCGCTCTTGTGGCGCCGGTCACTGTCTTCTCTGCCTGCGCACGACAGCTTCCGAAGAGGTGCTTTGCTTTGGCCTCGGCAAACTTCTCTGGCTCCAGCACGGTTCTGTTGGTAGCGGAAGGTTAGTCGTGGCCTCAGCCGCCGCCGGCATTTGGTTGGTGCTACCACAATGGAAGACATTTCCTGACGGAAGACTGTCCAACCCAACAAAGCTAGAAAAATGGGTCGAAGTTGATTGGGTTCCCTCATCGCCGCTCTCATCTCCGGTGTGCCCTCTCTTCTCCGGCGTGAATCTTCCTCTGGTGCTTTCGATGCCAACTAGGGTTTTAATTTGGGTCTGGCCCTTTATTTCCTACGTGGGCTCTATTGCAATATCTAATGTAATAAGACATTTGGATCTCCTTTCCTCCTTTATGGAGAAGTTGGGTTTAAATATAAACCCAATATTTTTAATAAATGGGCTATACAAAATAATTTTGTGTCCATTTAACACTCTTGTGGATAAATATGTCGATCTATTAATTTCTGCCACTGTGATCTCAATGGTAATTAACAAAAGATCCAAAGGCCATAGTTGCCATGTTCGTGTCGTCCATAGATGCCTTTTTCTTGTCGATATCTTTCACGGTGTGTACATAAACCATGAAGACAATTGCTTATCCAAAGACCATTGTTGTCATCTCCTCGCCGGCCACATGTACCTTCTCCTTATTGGTACTCTACACGGTGTGTTTATATGTCGAGCCGACAAACTCTATCCCCACGACGATAGAGACCAATCTCTCGAGGAGAATGTTAATGGGACAATAATCCCCAATTTGGAGAATACCGATATTGGTTATGAGGAATTATGTCCCTTCAAATTTGGGGCAATATTTATGTTCTCCATTGTGGAGCATATTTTCAAAACAAGATATTCGATCTTAGTGATATCTATCTTCCCGACCAGTTTATCCGTGATTAAAAGTGTTGTGTTACTCTTCTGTGGATATGGTCAAAGCTCTGGAGCTTTCAAGATAAAAAATAGAAGTATGTTCTCTCTCCAATCATCTCGTCTTTCTGAGACTATTTCTATCTCCCTCATCCTTGATATCGTGTCGCGCTGGACTTTCTTCCGGATTCCTCCTAAGCCTGGCAAAGATATGGATACTCAAGGGTCATGGGTCGCGAGACTTCGCTCTCGTCCTGTTCGTGACCATCCTTTTCAGGGACCTAGTGTTTCGACACTTTCGGCGCAAGCATGAAATTTAAAAACCACAGAGATTTTCGTATCTCATCTGTGGCATTGGTATTCTTATCGGTTAGAAAGGAGCTCTCGACTATTTTCATGCACTACGTATGGAGCATTTGACTATGTGTCTTTATCTTTCTTGTTAGATCTATCTTGTATTTCTCGTGCTTATTGTCTTATTCGTAATTCAATAGCACGTTTTGTAACTCTCATCCTTGTAAGACCGGCGGGTCTTTTTGGAATCTCCCTAGCGGAGATTCTTTTACCGCTTTCTTAATGAAAAAGAGTTTCGGCGAAAAAAAAAAGAAAAAGAAAATAAGCGATCACGATTAAGCCTTAAAATTATTTATCAAATTAAATTCATGGATATTTTAAACGCTTATTAAATCATTTAATAACTAATTTATTTTTTGATAAAATATGGTGAGTAACTAATTCATTTAGTAAATTAGTGTTTTTTTGTTGACAAATTTACTATGCCTGGTGAGTATAGAATGTACATATGATTTTATAAAACTTTTGAATTTCAAAGTTTAATAATAATTTTTAAAAATATATTAAGTTAATACATTATGTTATATACGCATAAAAAATTTAAAGAAATATAATCTATTATACTTAAAATAAGTTAGATGGTTTGACATTCGATTCGCTAGAATCTATGATTTTTTTTTTGGTCACGTTATGATTTAATAATATAAACTCTAAATTATATATATGATGACAACGTTCGTAAAAAAAATTTGGAATGATGCCCTGGAAATGGGATGAATCTGTGGAAGGCCCGGTTCAATTAAAAACTAGTCCATGGGCCAAAACAGATCTGAAGCTTTTTATATACATATTCATTCTCAACTTTACATTCTCCAAGCGTTGATTTTTTTTTTTTTGTTGATGCAATGTTATATTATATACTAGTTAGTTGGCCCACATTTTATACAGACATTAAAATTTGTAATAATTTTTAAAATTAATAATACGATAATATAAATAGATTTTATTGACGTTAAAATATATCGACATTATTAAATGTTTATTTGATATTTTGAAACTCTTGACATTCAAATATTATGATCATGTTTTAGTTAGTCAACAATTTATTATATGAATTTTAAAATAAGGTAATGCACGTTTCATTTCGCATATCTTGCATAAAAATAAATATTTTGCTGATTTTAGTAGTCGACTCCGCCAGAATATATAATTATAAATACCAAATTACTTCATTTGGTAAGTCTTGTCAAAGATTGAAGACATTAAGAATTTTTGACATTCGACCCCGCTAAAAATATAGTACTAAGTTCTAAAATGTTTTATTCATTACTACAAATTTTGATCCAAAATTTATTAAATTATATAGTTACTAAAAAGTAAAAATATGAAATTATATGATTCTTTAGCTAAAAAAATCTAAAATATTTAAAAACCTGTTTAAATATAATAAAATTTTATTTAAAAAGCATTATTATTTTTAATGATTAGCGTTAATTTATCTTTTTTTAATTTACTTTAATTCGAGATAATTTTATCATATATCATATTTAAAACGAATAAATAAAATATTTAACAATAATTTATTAAAGATAACTATGAGATTTTTAAATAAATAAATTTCTTAATTTTTCTTTTATTAAATTCGTTTTTTATTTTGTAGAATAAATCTATCTATATATATTATATGAGAAGTCGCTTGTTGACGTGGCGCGCTCACAAAATTTGCGGGTGACGTGGCGCAATTCTAGAGTTCGCAAGTTTTTAGTTTTTTAATTAAGAAACATTTTTGGCAAACGTGTCATCACTTGTTTGGCTAACGACTTTTTTTGCTTGAGAGAATATTCACTCGTGTGCTAATGACCAAACTAACCCTACTGGAAATTATGATATTTATCTAAACAAAAATCGATCATTATCTATCCTCGATCAGTAGCCCCAAAACTAAATTAATTAATTATAAACCCTAATTTCTTTAGTCTAGATTTATATATATGAAATACAAAATATTATACTTTCATACTTCATACTTTTATACTTTATAACAAGAACTATACAAACAACAACAAAACTATATGTTAAAATTATAACTACTATAATTTTAATAAAATTATCTTTGCCCGTGCGGTTAATTTAATATGAAAAACTGTTATTAATTCATTTATTCATTAAGGGTAACATAGTAATCAACCAGTCCAACTTTTAATCTGGTGCAAACTGATTTCATACTTAATATATAAGATTCCAACAAAAAAATGTATTCTTTTTTATTGTGTTTATGACTTATAAATTAAAAAAAAAAACAGAGGCAAAAAAACAGAGGTGCCTTTAAAAAACAGAGCTCAAAAACCAAGTTTTATTGTCGAGAACCAAACTAGAGAGTGAGGAGATTGTCTAGTGGTTCCCCTGGCTTGCGCATGGAGATGATCTTATTACGAAATGATTTGTCAATGAGTTTGATCATCGACTTTTGCAACGTGCATTGTTGACCATGACGACGCCGGTTTCGTTCCGACCAGATGGTGTGAATCGTGAGTTGAAAAGCTAATCGGAGCAAGAATTGATGGTCTTTGTCTTGCCGTGAGTCAATGAGATAAGCAATTATCATGTCTCAAGTGCATTGATATGAGTGATCCATTAACCCCCTTGACGTAGCTCGCCAAACCTGCTCAGATATAGGACATTCGATGAATAAGTGGTTTCGAGTTTCGGTGGGATGTGAGCAGAAAATAACGGCTGCGGAAACACCACTTCCCCACGTGGCCATCCTCACACCTGTTGAGAGACGATCTTTGAAAGCTAGCCAAGTTACAAACGCATGCTTCGGCGTTGCAAATTTAAACCATACGCTCGGTGCCCAATTCACACGTTGCGTCGGTTGCCTAATATGCTTCCAAGTTGTCTTAGATGAAAATTATGGTCGATAGATGTTATCACCTGATCGCCAAAGAAATACATCTTCTTCAGACTGGAAGTTCGGAAGAGGAGTCTCGAGAAGAGAAGCTTGAATCAGTTGCAGTCCCGGTGTTCTTTGTGGTTGGAAAGACCATCTTGATGCCGTTGACTCCGCTATAGAAGCTGTTTTTTGTATTCCAAGGGATCAATATCCCCTAAAACCTGCAATATCGATGAATCTTCCAAGTGGATGCCAATTGTCAAACCAAAAGGAAGTGCTTAACCCATTCCCAACCTCGACCTTAGTGAAACCGAATGCAATATCCCTAAACTTTAACAACTTTTTCCACAACCACGACCCACTAGTATTTGTAGCCGACCATAAAGAACCTTGCCGAATAAGGTGTAGCTTGACTCAATTTACACAGAGAGAGTTTTTGCATGAAACAATACGCCATATCAATCTTAAGCCAAACACTTTGTTTACCTCTGCAAGTGGTCTGAATCCTAAGCCGCCCTCAGCTTTTGGACGACACACTTCCTCCCACACAAATTTTGCTCGATGATTTTTTAGTTCGGGTCCGGACCACAAAAACGCAGAGCACAATTTATCTATTTCTCGGAGACAACGTCGTGGGAGATAGAAAGCAGCACACCAAAATTGTGTGATACTTGTAATAACGGAGAGAAGGAGCTGAAGGCGGCCTGCAAAAGAGAGAAATCGCGATGACCAAGACTGCATCTTTAATCTGATTTTCTTTAATAGTGGTTCAAAATCGGTCGGTGACATTCTCTTCGTCGTCAGCGGCAATCCCAAATAGCGCACAGGAAGATCACCCAACTGCCAACCAAATTCAGTAGCAATGACTCGCTTTTCATTCTCTGAAACACCTACTAAGAACATTTGCGATTTCTGCAAGTTTATTTTCAGACCAAAAACTCGAACGAACTCATTGAAAACCATTGATTGAATTGTATCATCCCTGAAGACCATAATGTCGTCTGCAAAGCAGAGATGCGTCAGATTTAGTGTTTCACAGAAAGGATGATAGCCAAGACGTCGATCTGTAGTTGCCTTATCCAACAAAGCAGATAGTACATTCATCAAAATAACGAAGAGGTACGGTGATAGAGCACAACCTTGACGAAGCCCTCGGTGACTTGAGAAAAATCCAGCGAGTTCTCCATTGACTTGCACTGAGAATGATGTCGTAGATATGCAAGTCGTGATCCATTTAATAAAGATATCTGGAAATTCCATAGCTTTAAGGACATTGACCAAAAACTCCCATTGAACCGTATCAAAAAATTTTGCAATGTCAATTTTCAATGCATAACGAGGAGATATGTCCTCCTTATGATATCACTTGACGAGTTTCGTTGCCAGCAGTAAATTCTCTAAAAGCAATATGTCCGTAACAAAAGCTGACTGATTGGGGTAGATAAAAGACGGGAGAACCACTTTGAGTCTGTTAGCTATAATCTTGGATATAACTTTGTGCAAAATGTTGCAACAAGAGATGGGACGGTAGTCTTTCATCTCTTCAGGCATATAAACTTTAGGGATGAGTGCTAAAATGGTAGTGTTCACACCCTTTGACAAAAAACCATTCGCAAAGAACGATTTTATTGCCGCCGTAAAATCAGATTTTAGAATGGGCCAAGCCGCTTGATAAAACTCTTTAGTATAACCATCCGGTCCGGGAGATTTGATGGATGGAATTGAGAAGAAGACTGTTTGAATTTCCTCATCTGTGATCAAAGTAGTCAATTGTTGTTTCGCGGTGTCAGGGCATCGGAAATTTAGCAATTCTCGGAGCTCGGTCACAGATATACCTCGATAATCTAGGGGAGCAGCCTGCATAAAAGTCGTAAACCAACACTCCGCCTCAGTCTTTATCTCAGAAATCGTGTTCACGAGTTCACCAGCACTTGTGCGGATTTGTCTGATTTTATTACGAGAGGCTCTTACTTGTGAAACTCGATGAAAGAACTTGTTGTTATGATCACCCAAACGCAACCAATGTATCTTAGATTTTGTTTATAATAAGTCTCTTCCAATGAAGCCACATGTTCCCATCTCAAAGCTGCTTCCGTTTCCGCTGCAAAGGTCGCTTGGTTCGGGTCATGCAGAGCCATATCTTGAGCTCTACATAGCTTCTCATAAGCCTCCTTTGCTATGCTTGGTAAGTGACCTACCTGGAATTTCTTTAAATTTCTCAGTCGTTGATGTATTCGTATTTTAGCGGTTTTTACTACGGTTTTCATTCGAGAATT